>PVJS01002414.1:0-48063 GCA_004027185.1 Glis glis | reverse complement strand
GGGACATGTTATCTCCAAACCATAAGACTCGCTGCTGACCATGCATGTGCGTATCTCCTCTTCATCCATGCCATCAGCTGGCCATGTCCTCTAGCCAGGCCCAGGCCAGCACTGGGAACCCACAGACCCACCAGACGAGGCCCGGCCTGGTTGTATGTTATGGTTGGAGCAGGACATGAACTCCTGCAAGGACCCTGGCAGCAGGTGTGGTCAGAGCCCTGGGTGGTTCAGAGAGCCAAGAGGGTCTGCAGGGGAGGGACAGAGCTGCCTCACAGCTGCCGGGCGGCCCAAGGCACAGGCCCTCCAGGAGTGGAGTAGGGGACTCAGAGACAACAGCACCACTGTGCTCGACCTGTGTGGCCAAGGTTCCCGGGCAATGTGGGGACAGGGACGGCCTGACAAAGTTTTATCCCACTGGCCACCCTCCTGAAAGCTACACTCTCTTCCATGAGGGTGACTCCCCCTTCCCAGAGGTCTGGCTGCCTGTCCAGAGCACGACTGTCCTGCACAGAAAGCAAGCTGACTTCAAAGATTTGGCTATTGTGCATCGAGCTGCTAGGTGTCCGTCAACAGACGCGTGGGTAAGGAAACTGTGGTATAGACACAACGGAATTTTACTCAGCCACAAAGAAGAGCAAAATGACGTCATTTGCAGGAAAATGGATGGAACTAGAGAATATAATGCTAAGTGAGATCAGCCAGGCTCAGAAGGTGAAGGGCCATATGTTTTCTCTCCTGTGTGGAAGCGAGAGAGAAATTGGGAAACAAAAGGGACTTCCGATCACTGAGGAGGAGAGAGACCAGTAGAAGAGTGGAAGGGGGTTGGGGAAGGGAGATGAAAAGAAGAAAAAGAGGCGTGAGGAAGGGAACGGATCACATAATGCTATGCGCACATATGAAGGTATCACCTCCAAGCTCACCAACGTGTTCGGGGAGGGGGCGTGAGCGGGCGGGACCCGGAGGGGTGCGCACCGGGTGCTGGTGTATATCTGTACTTCATTATGTTGTATACTTGCGAAGCACCAATGAAAGTACAGTTTTAATAAAAAGAAAAGAAGACGAGCTTTCTTCTCCTGAGTGCTGAAGGGTGTCCCACTCACATCCCCCTCCCCCAAGCACACACACACCCAGGCCCCCTGAGCTCTTGGTCAGCTTCCTCTGCTAAGCACTGCTGCAGGAGTCCACAAGGAGCTGCTGGGGACAGAGGTAAGACCCGTGCAACCTCAGGACTCACTAAGAGTTTCTCTTCCCAAGTCTGGGAGCCGCACCCCGCTAGCTCCTGAGGACACATCTCCCTTCTCAGGACCCCCCCAGCCAAGCTCACTCACTTCTGAGGACAGCCCCCCTCCCTGCCCCATCCCTGCCAGTCTCCTGGTGACTCGGCCACTCTTCCCTGTCCATTTTCCCAACATAACGATTGCTAGCTATTTTCCCAGTTATTCAGGAGTCAGCCATCCATGAAATAGCAGAGCCGGCCTGCTGTCCAGAGAAACTGACCATTTCTTAGAACTGCCCCAAAGTCTCAGGCTCCAGGTCCTGGAGTCCCTGGGGGCGAGGACCACGGCCGCGGCAGGGGCTGTGATAGCACGTGCCTCGCCTCTGCTCCCCGAGGCCCGGTCCTCAGCCCCTCCCCTCCTCTGATGAAGCAGCATTAAATGCCATTTTATCAACTTTCCCTCTAAACGGGATTTCCTTGATCCGGGAGCTAATTGTATTGACATTAACCTGTTTTAACAGGGCTAAAGTATCAATAAATCATTTTTTAGTAGCTCGTCTTATTACAGCACTTTGTTAATGTATTGCAGTTGAAGTGACAAATGGCTGGGGAATCGTGGCTTTCCTGTAACATACTTTGTCTTTTTAAGCCTTTCCTTCCCCCTGCTAGTCCAGAGACTTCTAAGGTTGATTTAGAGGAGAATAAAGAGGCAAGCTCTCAGCACTGGCCACCGTCTCCCATCCTCTACCACGGCTCCGTTTCCTCCAGAGGACAGCCACTGGCCTACCGGCCATGGCTGCGCACAGCCAGATCTGAATAATCGGGGACGTGTATCATCAGGGACTTTGGAGAAAGGGCTTAAAACTGAGTATTGTGAAGAACACATCTTCATTTAGGCTTTTCAAAAATTCCAAAATTCTTAGATGGGTAAAGAAATAAAAATTCCAAAAGTTGTAGCTAAGAGGTGGCCAAAAGTCTAGCTCTGAGCTTACTGGCAGCCAAAGCCAAAAGAGAAATACTTCCTGCATTTTATTTGTATTTGGAATTAAAAAAAAAAAGGAAGCTGGTTGATTTTTCGGGCCAAGTTCCTTCGCAGTTCTGAATTCTAAGAGGACTCTATGAGGGTTTAGGTGTGCCACTCATAAACAGGGCGTCATACCAGTCCCCCCTTGCCCGGCACCGCTCAGGCCCAAGAGTAGTCACAGAAGTTGTGCCTGGTGAGCCAATGGCCACTGCACCCTGCAAGACAGAAGGCTCACACTGCTTCCCAATTACAGATGAGAAACTGAGGCACAGAGAGGATGGAAACGGGCTGAGACCCTGCAGTGTACAAGTGTCAGAACTGGGAAGGCCCACTGGGGTGTGGGGCTGTCCTCCACTCCCGTCCACTGGGGCAGCAGTGCCCTGCCGTGCCCAAGCTGCAACCCTGGCTGGGTTTTGCTGTGAATGTCGCTGGATGGGGCATGGCGGGCCCCTCAGTAGCTCCTGCCCGGGGTGCTTGCTCCCAGACTCCCCGTCGTCATCAACTCAAGGGGAAGTTGCTCGTGCACAGACAGAAATGGGTTCAAAGCTTTGTGACACGTACCATCTGGTGCCTGGGCAGGCCACCCATGTAAAGAAGATAGCGAGGCCTCGCCGTCCCGCTCGGGCTCAGGGAGAAAAGCCACACAGTGCACTCGGCAGAGCACGGCTCCCAGAGCTGGGTGCAGGGGACAGAGGTGCCAAGCACCGGCCCACCTCTGGAGAGCAGAAGAGCCGCCCCTTTTATAAGGACGGTGGGATGAGGCTGGCTCTGCTCTGAGCTCTGACCCCACTGGCTCGCTGAGCTCCTAACTCTTACCTGTGTGTCTGGGCCTGCTCCTGGGACAGTTGTCTTTTCCCATCAGTCTCTACTGGGTGTGTGTCCCAGCACAGAGCCTTCCTCAAAGAAAAGTGGGCTCAGAGCCGTGCTCTTCCGCTTGCTCTTCCAGACAGCACGTTTCTGCCTGAGGCCAGGGGCACTCCCCTCCGCGAGGGTCCAGGCTACGCAGGTGGGCACTGCCTGCCACCTTTGGTCCAGGGGTGGCCAGAGGAACCCGGCCTTGGAGACAGGTGGGGTCCCGACACAGTGCAGAAGGAGCCATGGGATGAAGAAAGGAACTGCCCCGCCCCTCACTGTGCATCAGTCCTCAGACCCCTGGAGCTGTGCGAATGACCGTCCCTGTCGCCAACAGGCAGGGTCAAACAACAAACAATAGCCTGTCATCTTTTAAAAGTTTGATACGTGGTCCAATGTGGATTTCTGCATTAATTTTTTGTACTTTAAATTATTGTATTCAAACAGTATCAATCTCGATGATGGATTTTGGAGACACGTCTCTGGACCCCAAGCGATCTGTAGGGCGATGAGGCCAGCCAGCCCAACAGGTTAGCCTGAGTGTGCCCTTGGCTGGTTAGTGCAGAGCTGATAACCCGCTGCTCCTGGGCCACACCACCGAGGCCTATTAAGACCTTGCCTCCCCCTGCCGTGAGGTCAGAGGCCCATTTCTCTGGGCTCCCACTCCCTGGTCTCGGCCCAGGGAGAATAATTAATTCTGTTGAGCCCTAATTGACTTCAGGTGGCTACAATACCAAACTGACACTGTTCCGTTAATGAATAATTTCTCCACTTAAACTGGTTTCAGTCTTATTTGGGAGAAAAGAATAAGAAAATTAAAGCTGCGGGAAGATAACAGCAGAGAATAACTAAAGCGTATTTACATATGCAAGCAGGCGTCCTCCTGCACCGTGGAAGGGCTGGAAGCAGCCACAAACACGGAAGAACAATGCACAGGGAGAGAAGCTATTAATAACCAGGAGCGCAGGCTCTGGGCCCCAGGAGGCTGGCGCTGATAACAGCTCCGGGTACAGAAGCATGGGCGCGAGGACCCTGGGCAGTTGGCGCCCAAGCCGGACCACCAAGCCATGGCGTCCGGCATCTGGAACTTTCTGTGGCTGGCCAGGAGGCTGTGGGGGTCTGCTGCCAATGAGGCTGGCTCTTGTCAGCCATGGGGGTAGGGGGCTGCCTGCTGGATCAACCCTTCACACACAGGCACAGTTTGCAGAGGGGATGGACTCCGGGGGATTGTCAGAGCTTGGGATGTTCTAGAAAATAGAGAAGATTCAATGGTCAGGGAGCCCCGCTTGCAGACATGCAGTTTTGGTGTCTCTTTAGTGGCTGGGGACCCTGCCTCCAGGCAATGAATGCTTCCGTGGCCAAGCCCAGCTCCCCCCTCCTCTCTGCTGCAGACAGCCCCATGGGGTCTCCTGTAGGGTCTCCCTGCTGCCGGTGTGAGCAGGTGCAGCACCCCTGCCCGGGCCCTGGGGAGCCAGGCCCATGTGCTGCAGGGAGAAAATTTGTTCTCACCCCCCTGAGGTCTGGAACCAGCAGCGAGTGGCAGGAGGCCTGGCTGGTCAGCTGGTCACCCCACTGATTCACCAAGAGAACCAGCTGCAGACGCTAAGGCCCCGGAGCAGTCAAGACCAAGGTGCACCTCCACACACATGCACAGACGGGCCGGTAAAACTTAACCTGGGTATGAGAGGAGAGCTGGGCCCCAGGGCTGAGGGACTCGGGACGTCTGGGTTACAGGTAATCTGTGACCACACTGAGTCTCTGTGACAATCCCTGCATCAGGTCCATCACTGGGAACTTCCAGAGCCCAGGACACAGGAGGAAGGTTCTACAGTCTTCCCCGGAACAAAACATGAAAAACAGGTCACATGCAAAGAATAAGAAGTAAAATGGATTCAGACATCTCAGCGACAGCCCTGAAACCTAGAACACAGTAGAGCAAAGCTATCCAAGTGCTGGGGGAGAATAATTCCCAGTTAGGATTCTTCACCTGGCAAAATTGTCAGTCAGGCAGCAGGGTAGATGATGAAATTTTCAAATCCATGGTATCTCAAAAATGTAACTCCCAGGCCCAGCGTGGTGGTGCACACCTATAATCCCAGTACTTGGGAGGCTAGACGGGAGGATCGCAGGTCGAGGCCAGTCTCAGCAACTTAGCAAGACCCTCAGCAACTTAGTGAGACCCTGCTTCAAAATAAAAATGAAATAAAGGGCTGCGGGTGTAGCTCAGAGGTGGAACGCCCAGGAGTTCCATCCCCAGGTAGCGCGAGCACACACACACACACACACACACACACACACACACACACACAACTTCCGTACATTCTTCAAGCAGCTCCTAGTGGAGAAACCACCAAGAGTGTGAAAGGAGGAAGAAGAAATGAGACCCGGAGGGGAGCTAGGAGAGAGACACCAGGCGACAGCAGCTGTGCCCAGGCACAGCAGGTGTCCATGCAACCCGGGCTCCTGTGCCCCGAGAGATGGAGTTGCTGGACAGATAGCGCCGAGACACCTGCTGCAATCATGCCATCTTTCCTACCTACCCACGCGAGCCCAGGCGACGCGAGCCCAGGCGACACGGGCCCAGCCAGGATGGGGCTGGTCTTGGCCACATCTGGAAGAAGCTCCAACTTCCCCTCCATCTTCACCCTCTGCACACGCTGTGACCACTGTCCTGCTGTGACCTAGCTCAGCATGCAGGCACAGACTCGTGGGACCACACAGCATTTCTGGACTCCCCGAATGTGGGAAGCCAGGGTTTGCCAATGGGTCTTGCCCATGGACCTCCCCAGAGGCTGTGACATTTCCCCTCAGGGACTCTCTGCCTGTCCTTCGGTCCCCATGGTTTCTGCATTCTCCTGGGCCCTCGCCACCGCACCACACACCCGCCCGGATCCTGAAAGAGAAGGAAGGATGGAAGGAGCGGGCTCCTGCCTCTGAAGGATGGGGTCCTACGGGGCTTGGCACCTTGGGCACTGAATTTTAAGACATGCCCCCAAAGCCATTTATCAAAGAACCCCTGGGGGCCCTCTCGAGCCATGGGACCCCTCCGCCCTGGCCCAGAGAGATCTGTGTCCTAAACCAGGGAAGTGCTTCTCTGCCTGACCTTGCCTCTGACCTTGAAACCCATGCCAAGGACGGTGGGCTATGGCAGCGTGCCTATCACAGGCAGACCCCGCCCTAGAGGCAGAGAGGGTTTGAGAGGAGGAAGCTCCCGGGCAAGAGAGAAGCCCATGTCTATGGAGCTCTTCCCCCCAAGTCATCGGAGCATCCTTCCCTTCTCCTAGTGTGGCCTCTTCTCCCAGGGGAGACCCTCTCCTCGCTTCTCTGTGGTACCAGCTGGTGGCTCTGAAGGTCCTCTGAGCCGGGAGGTACGAGTCACAGACACAGAAAGCTCAGAAGCCAGTCGCGTGTGGTGGCACGCACCTGTCATCCCAGTACTTGGGAGGCTGAGACAGGAGGATTGCAGGCCCAAAGCCAGCCTCTGCCACTTAGCAAGGGCCTACGCAATTTAGTGAGACCCTGTTTCAAAATAAAAAAAATAAAATAGGGCTGGGGGTGTAGCTCGGAGGTAGAATGGCCCTGGGTTCATCCCCCAGCACCACAAAAATAATACATACATACGTACAAACAGATGAGAAGCCTTTGCCATGTTAGAAAACACTACCTTCATCTCATGTTTCTGCAGAATTGGAAGACAAACAAAACATGATAGCGACTCTGCACTATTGGAGGAGTCTTGATTTCGACAACAAAACACAATGAAAACCTGACATACGCGATTAGTGATTTTCTACGAAGAAACTGAAATATTTTATGATTTTTTTCTGTGCGAATGATGATGTAAAATAAGATGCAACCCCATTCCAATGATTAAACACCAGAAGCAAAATTTCAAAGACATGTGGTTAATTTCCAAATTAATATATTCCTCTAAGAATTTTATGGACAATCCCAGCTGCTGCCGCCTCCGCAGGCCAGAGCGTCTCCGAGCAGAAGATAAGTTTTGAAAACTATCTAAGAACTACGATGTCTCTCATTTGTCATGACTGTCAATAAAAGGCAACTATGTGGAAATTTTAATTATAACAGCATAATTAGCGATATTGCTGAAGTGAAGGCAAGAAAAGTAAATTCTACAGAATAAACATATAATAATTTATAAATTATGCATGTTTTTGTGTTATTACTCATCCGAGCACTATTGGTCCATCAACAGAACACCCAGGCATATGCCATAATAATTAGATTCCTTTGTTTTTGATATTTTGCCAGTTTTCCATCATCAAAAAATAACCCCTAATTTTTTACACATTTTTTCCAACTTGTTATTATGAAGGTATATTTGTCAAGGCAGGAGACTAGAACATTTTTTTACCTAACAGTTTGTTAGCTTGATTTATAATTTATAAATATTTAGACAGATGATATATGGGCCTACCTTGATACTCTTGCCCCGAGCCCCACAAATGTTAAAGTTGGGTCAGGATAGGGGCAGAGAAGGAGGGAGAGCGGGTTAGGAAGGGGACCGCAGAGGGCTGTGAGGTTCCAGAACATTCCATTTCCCGTGCTTGAGGGTTGGTGTGTGGGTGTTGGCCTTGTTGCTTTTCTCTACACTGTATTTATATTTTATGCATTTTTAATGCTTGGTATATATGACAGTAATACATAAAATGAAGTAAAAATACAGGTGAGCAAAAGGGCTCTCCTTGTTTTCCACGCAGAGAGGTCCTGCGTCCCGGATGAGGTCAGACAGGAGAGAGGTCATACAGTGTGTTGGAAATGAAGAGCTTTACTCTGGAGCAAAGCCGCCACTGTTCATCTGTCTCGGGCCTGGGGGTCTGAACGTTATCAGCTCTGCTGGGAATGAAGCTCCCGTTGACATTTTCCATATCAGAATTTTTAATAACATGTTTCCTTTTCTCCTGTTTCTCAACATAATGCTGGCCCACTTTGAAAAATTTGGAAACTAAAAATAAAAAAGCAAGCATATATCTCACTCCCTAGAGAAAACTGCTAGAGAAACATCGGCATGTTTCAATCTTTTTTTAAAAAAAAATCTATCTTTCGATCTGTAATTTTATATGATTGAGATCAGCCACGAAATATCATTGTTTACTTTGTTTTTTCTCACTTGGTATGCTAGACATTTCCTCTCTGTTATTACAAACTCATTGTAAGCATCTTTGGCTGCATCATTTGCTTAATCATTTCCTCATTAGAAGACATTCAGACCGGTTCTAATGTCTGGCTATCACAAATTACGCTGTGATGGATCCACAGTACACTTCCTGCGGCTTTGTGCAGGCTCCGATTAGTTTCTTAGGATCAATACCTAGAAACAGCCTTGGGAGAGTTTTTATGATTCCAGATGTAGCTGTTGAAGACATTTATTTCATACATACGTGTCACCGACCTTTCCCGTTCCGACATCGATGTGCTATCACCTTGGTATGCAGTGTTAGTTACTAAGTGACTCTGAAAGCCGCATGGAGGAGACAGACTGGAAATTGCATCCCAGCTCTGCAAAACACTGGATGATCTCAAGACAGCCCAACCTCTGCGAGCTCAAGTTCTCACCTACAGCAAAGACAGAATCGTGACGACCAGCCAGGGTACTCGTAAGGACTCAAAACAATGTAGGCACACACCTTGCCCGAGGCCTGGCACACAGGTGATGTTCAATAAATGCTAATACTAACAGCTTCGGGGGATGGGTGTTTGCTTTTTGGTACTGGGCATTGAACCCAGGGGTGTTCTGCCTCTGAGCTGTACCCCCAGCCCTATTTCATTTTCTATTTTTGAAACAGGGTCTCTCTAAGTTGCTGAGGGCCTCACTGAGTTGCTAAGGATGGCCTCAAACCTGCAATCCTCCTGTCTCAGCCTCCCAAATACTTGGATTACAGGTGTGTGCCACCACCTCCTGCTAAAAGTGTCTCTTTCCTAAGTATTTCAGGAAAAAAAAATATCCCAGGATGAACTCTGATTGGCCTGCCTGTAGTCATGTGTCTTCCTCTGAGTCAGTAACAGTGGTTTGTGATTGGCCTGTCCTAGAGTCATGTGTCCTCCTGTGAGCCAATTACAGTGCTCTCTGATTGGCCTGCCAGGAGTCAGGTGTTCTCTGAGTCAGCTACCATGGACTCTGATTAGCCAGTGCTGGGTCTCTTGCTCATCCCGAACCTGGGACCGGCACAGAGTCAGCCCTACCCAAACTCTATAGTATCTGAGACTCCTGGGTTCCCAAGAGAGCATTTCTGTTTCAGAAGTGGGTGAGCAGCTTCCTGCAAAAGCAACACATGGGTAAGACCACTATAATTATGCTTCTGTGCTGTCTTTCAGGGGACAGCTTGGCATGCCAGACAAGCCCCCTGGGACCATGTGAGCATGGGAGAACAACCCCTGGTCCTATGTGTTTACATGGGGAAGAAAAAACCAAACCAAAGCAAAGATGAAGGTGGCCAATGGTTACTACCGTGGCCTCTCAAGACCCGGAGGGTAGCTGGATTTCCAAGGAGCTTAAAAACCTTTCCAAGACTATGAAATTACAGGCAGATCCAGGAGAGGTGAGGATGGCCCCCGAGGAGGGTTTCACCACCTAACAAAACCCTTGAAAGAATGTGGACGGAGCTTGTGCCCCCAGCCCCAGCCCCTGTCCAAAAGCCCGCTTCTCCACGAAGCCCCTGAGCCCTTCAGAGATGAGCACTGCCCAGCTCTGGTTAAGACCACGAAAGCAGATGTGCTCGGTGCAGGGCACAGGGAAGAGGGCCCAGGGTAAACTGAGCATGGCTTCCGACTCAGCACTGTGGCCGAGCACTTTAAAGGGAGAACAAGGAGTGGAGGAGGGAACCAGCGGGGCATCCACCATCCACTGCTTCCCTAACAGATTTTTCTTTCTTTTCTTTCTTTTATTTTTTTATGGTACTGGGAATTGAACCCAGAGGCATTCTACCTCTGAGCTACACCCCCAGCCCTATCTTATTTTTTATTTTGTAATAGGGTCTTGCTAAGTTGCTGAGGCTGGCCTCAAACCTGTGATCCTCCTGTCTCAGTCTCCCAAGTACTGGGATTACAGGTGTGCACCACCACGCCTGGCATCCTAACAGATATTCTTGGGCCCTGCTTTGTGGGGGAAACAGGAGGGTGCGCCGGGGATACAGAGCCTTGTCACCTATAAAGACAGACACCCATGGGACGACCAGGGAATCAGTGCCTGACGACCAAGGAGGAGCGGTTTTCAAGGAGGGCCCCCTGCCCTGGAGAAGGAGAAGCCCTGACTGGAACCTGGGCCTCAGAGCACACCCCGGGCATGGCCCCCTCAGGCCAGCGGAAATCTGGAGAAGTTGCCAGGGGAGGCACACACCATCTGCAACCCTCTGCAAAGGTTGCAGAGGGTTGCAGAGGGCTCAGCAGGGAGGTGCTGGGTCTTTGGGCAAGAAAGTAGGGCTAAGGATGGGTAGCATTAGAAGATGCCGGAACAAGACACGGTGACAGTCTGGCCCTTTGGGTCTGAGGCTCCATCCAGGGCCTGGACCCAGCCAGGGGACTCAGCCCTCCTCACAGCCGGCTGCCTAAGGGGCTGGTCTAGGACAGGTCGCTCAGGTGCCCAGCCCTGGTATCCCATCAGCTCCCGGAGGTCATGTCTCCTTACAGCCCGCAGCAGCCCGAGTTGCAGGTGAGCAGTCCCCGTCCCCTCACAGGTGGAAATGGAGATGGAAAGACAGCCTCGGCCACGGGGGCTGCAGGCAACAGCTCTGCTCAGATGCAGCCTGCAGCTCCCGGACCCCGCTCACTGGACCGGCCCGCATTTGTGTCCTGCAGCTGCTGCAACAAGAGAGCCCCTCTGGGGTCAGAGGGCAAGGCAGCCCAGGCTGGCGGGGCGGGGTCCCCTGCATGCCCTGGCACGTGACTCCCCAGCATTACGACCTCTGTTGTCACATCTCGCTGCCTGGAGCCTCTTGTGAGGACCCTGGTGACTCCCCTGGCCTGATAACCCAAGGGGCTGAGAGGCACAGAGCCAACCCCAATGCCTTCCTGCAGGCATCAGCTGCACCACGGCCCAGCGTCCCGGGCCAGCACCCTGTCTCCTCAGAGACCTCCGAGCTCCCAGCCAGGGTCAGACGAAGGATCCATGTCACTTTTTACCTGTGTCCCGTCAGAATCAAAACGGGCCTAACTAGAGACTTTCATAGCCTCATCTCAACCGAGATCAACAGCATCTCCAAAGATGTATCCGGTCCTTATTAACTGAAACTTGTGGGGCTGGCAAAAACGGCCCTTGGCCCTGAGAGAGAGGTAGGGGAGAGAGGGAGGGAGGGAGGGAAGGAAGGAAGGAAGGAAGGAAGGAAGGAAGGAAGGAAGGAAGGAAGGGAGGGAGGGGGACCCTCTGTGAGGCAGGCACGTATTACTTGGCGCTCATGGGAGGGATCCGTACTCACTTTTATCGACTTCATGTCGTGGGTTGTTTATTGCCATCACATTGTGACCCCTCCCCGCTGGGCCATCCCTGTGCAGGGTGTACTTCCTTTCCTCCTTCCCAACTGCCGCTGGGCGTGGCCTGGCGACCCCTTGACCCCTGAGATATGAGCGGCAGTGGCGTGTCCTGCTAAGGAAGCGGCAAGAGCCACTGGTGGATTTTTCGCTCTGCTTTGACACCAGCAACGTCCCCCAGAGTGGCTGCTCCTTTGCCCAAGTCCTAGAGTGAGCCCCCAAAACTACTCTTCATGAACATGTCAGATGAGCAAGGGCTTCAGGGATTAAAAAAAGAGAGAATAGGATGTATTTTCACAAGGGAATATTATTTGGCCACAAAAAAGAATGAAATCCTGTCATTTGCAGCAACATGGACGAATCCTGGCAGACGTTATACTAAGCGAGATAAGTCAGGCACAGAAAGACAAATACCGAACATTCTCGCTCGTATGTAGAAGCTGACAAAGTTGATCTCACAGAAGTAGAAAGTAGAATGTGGTCACCAGAGGCCAGGGAGGGTCAGGGTGGGAGGAGGAGATGGAGGTTGGTCAACAGGTACAAAATTAAAACTAGGTAGGATGAAGTTCTAGTGTTCTGTAGTGTGACTATAGTTAACAATAATTTATTTCAAAATAGCGATAAGAAGCCGGGCGTGGTGGCGCACACTTGTAATACCAGTACTTTGGGAGGCAGAGACCGGAGGATCCGGGTTCGCGGCCAGCCTCAGCTCTCTCTCTCTCTCTCTCTCTACTTAGTGAGGCCCTCCGCAACTTCGTGAGACCCGGTTTCAAAATAAAGTATAAAAAATAGGGCCGGGGGTGTAGCGCAGAGGTAGATGCCCCTGCGTTCAATCCCCGGTACCGCAAAAAATAAATAAATAAATAAAAAATAGTGATAAGAATTTTGAATATTCTCACCACAAAGAAATGATGAATGTCTGTGGTGATGGAAATGTAAATAATCCTGATTTGATCATTACACATTATATACATGTATCAGAATATCACACAGTACTCACACATATGTACACCTATCATGTGTCCATTAAAAATAAGAGTTTGAAAGATTCCAAAGTCTAACAAGCTCTAAAATCCAGAAGATGTTTTCATAAGTTGTTTGGCAACAAAATCCGTCCTGAAGTCTCCCGAGACCATCTATAACCTTTGTTTACTTCCTTGGTTTGAATAGTCATGCGTTGTTTCTAAAATAAATTTGATTTGGGAGTGTTTACCCTGGGCCCCGCTGGCAAGGTTAGTAATTGTAATACACATTGTATTACCTTTCCAAAATCAAAAAGAAAAAGAGCAGAAATGTGAAATCTACCTGCCCCGAAGGTTCTGGCTAAAGACTCTCAGGCCCACATTCGTATCCCAGTGTTATAGATGAAGGCGCTGCGGCTGGAGATTGATACCTCTCCCCGTGGTGCCTGATGCTAAACAACAAAGCCAGGACTTAAAGCCCACCCCAGCGCCTGCGCACTTACCCAGCCTGGCCCGGCTCCCTGCCCTGTCCTGCCCGCGAAGCCACACATGGGTCCCTGACTTGTGGGTTCTGGGAGAGATAGCTCAGTGAGCACAGCACATTTATAAAGCCGACAAATGGCTTTATTTCCAAGGGATGGAGACAGGCCTATTAGGCTGACTCGTCTCGTTGGGATCTCAATTCCAGGATGGTATCATGGCTCACAGATGCCACACAAGGTCTGAGGCCCGCAGCCTGTGGCCAGGAGCAGAAGAGCTCTCCTCCCTCCTCCTGGTGTGGCTGCGGTTGGCGCTGGGAGGCAGGCCGGCGCGCTCCCTAACAGATTAGTTTAATTAAACACAGGGCGGATGCTTGGCTCCCGTTGGAGACAATCATTAGACAATCAAATGCTCGGGTACAAGGAGGTAATTGCGTTTCACAGGGGCTCTGCTGCCATCAAGGCAGAATCAATCAATAATTAAATTAGAAGTGAAATGGGTTCCTCAGGCCTGCGCTCACAGACTTAGCAGACACCGAATGCAACCACCATGTATGGGGACAGAGATGCAGGAGAGCAGACCCTCCACCAAGTCCCCTGGTGAGCCACACAGCCACCATGGCGAAATGCAGCGTGTTCTCATCCAGGACTGGAAGAGCTTTTGACACAACTTGTTCTACAGTATTATACTAGTATAATCTCAGTTGAGTAAAGAAAAAACAAGGCAAAGAGGAATGGGGGATGTAGCAGTTAGCTACTGCTGTGTAACAAAGCACCCCAAAACTCAGTAGGGTACAATCAGCATTGCTTCTTGGACCTCTGCCAGTAAGCTGGGGTGTCCCCTGAGTTTAGTTAGGCTTGTGCAATGTCTGCAGGTCAGCTGGGCTGGGCTGGCCTGGGCTGGGTTCTGCCAAAGTGGGGGTAGCTAGGTGGCTCGCTCAACCTCTTCCTCATTCACCACCAAGGCAGCCTTGTCTTAGGCCGTGGCTGAGACCCAAGAGGCCAGCAGAAGCACCGGGGCCTCTTCAAACCTCAGCATGGACCTGAAACACCATCATCTGTACTGACCTGTCACTGGCCTGAGCAAGTCACCTGGCCAAGTCCAAGTCAAGGTTGGGGAGCAGGCTATGACGAGGCCGGGAAGGCGTGGGTGCAGGGAGGAGGGAAGTGAGGCGATCGCCCAAGTGACCGTGGGGAACACGGTGTGTGGGGCACCTGCTGTGGGCCGGTCACTTTATACACCTCATCTTAAAGTATCAAATCACCATCCTTCGAAATCTGTACCCTTTTTAAAGATGGAGAAACTGAGATTCCCAGAAGCACCCAGCCAAGGTCATCTAGGGAATGAGTGGCTACACACAGGCCAGCCTGCTTCTAGCACCTTCCATTGTCCCACTTGCCTTCATGCTGACTTGGGAGACAGGGTAGCTAGATGCCAGTTAGCCCTATCCACCTGCAAGGGGTGACCAGGGACGAGGCCCTCCTACTATGGCTAGAGTTTCCTTATAAGTAAACAAGGTCCTCGTGGGGCTCAGAGGTACCCTGAGGCTCTGAAGGTCCCGGGTTCAAGGGCAAACGGATGATTGAAACTGACAGGATTATTTCTGCTGAATGAGCTTGGACAGGGTAAACTGCAGAGGCCTGCCGACGGGCTCAGGGTGGCTCTAGACAAGCACTCTGAGACCACAGAAGCTCTGGGCTTGAAGGGACTTTCAGGGCCATCGAGCCAAATGGCTTCCAATCATTTCAGACTATGACTATGATAGATTGGATAACGGCCCCCACATCTTAATCCCCCAACCTGAAAATGTGCTACTATGGCGAAAGCAACTTTGAAGACGTGAAATGGGTTTCAGGACCTGTGCTAGAGAGAGGCTCTTGGGGCATCCCAGTGGGCCCAAGGCAGTCGCGAGGTCCGTATAGGAGAAGGCGGGTCCGAGCGGAGGGAATGTGCCACGCTGCTGCTTTGACGATGGATGGCCTCGAGCCGAGAGGCACGGTGGTCTCCAAACACTGGGAGAGGCGAGGAATAGCTGCCCCGGAGCCCAGAAGGGAAGGCAGTCCTGCTGGCTTGTGAGGCCCACTCCAGACTTCTGACATCCAGGGCCGAAAGGTAATAAATCTGTGTTGTTTTAAGCCACTAAGTTTGTGGTTAAGTTTTTACAGCAGCCATGGGAAACTACCACGATGAATTCAGTATAAAATGAATTTTGTATTACAACCCAGTAGGCCCGCCCCCCACACACGCATGCACACACATACACAGACACTCTTCGTACATTTGAGATGCTATAACAGAATATTATAGACTGGATAACTTGAAGGAAAAAAACAATATTTCTCACACTTTTAGAGGCTAAACGTCCAAGATCAAGGAGCCAGAGAATTTGGTGTATGGTGAGGGCCCACTTCCTGGTTCACACACAGCCCCCTTCTGGGTGTGACTTCTGGGGTGAACACGTGCTTTGGGGTCTCCTTTAAAAGGGCACTAATCCCACTCATGAGGCCTCCACCCTCCTGGCCCAATCCCACAAAGGCATACCTCTTCACACCACTGCGTGAGGGGTTCAGGTTTCAACATATGAATTTGGGGGATACACAGTCAGTCTATAGGACACACATACATACACATGCACACACACATACATACACACTTACATGCATACATAAAATGGGACAAAATTCCCACTAAAGACATACTGTGGGAGATTTATTTTTATAATTTCTATTCAGTTTTTATTGGAAAATAAACAGTTGACCGGGGTTGTGACCCACTGGGCTGATTTCACAACCAAGAGCCAGTCGCCACCTGCAGCTTGGAAATACCATGGAAAGCCGAGAAAACACCTGGCAGCATCCAACCTCACGGCTCGAAGCACTGATTTCACCCACCTCTGCCACATGTCAGCCCCCTCTCCAGCCTCTGCTTGTCTCTTGCTGTGACCGTGAGAGCTTTCCCTCCAGGAAACATTGTCATTCCCCGTCTTCTCTAAGGAGGCTGCACCTCACACTGAGCAGAACACTTCCTGTAGGCACTGCCGGACACCCCGCCACCTCGGTGCCGGGTGGGAAGTATCCACGTGGAGCAGATCAAGTCACCAGGATTCTGTTGGCTTATTCAGAAGAGATTCCCAGGATTCTCAGAAGAAGAGACCACCTCCCTGAGGGTCCAGGAGGGCCTGGCAGTGGAGACCACATTCAACCTACATCTTCAGGAAACCAAGTCAGGAGCTCAGGAAGGTGAAACAGTGCCCTGAGCCCTGGTCCTGGGAATCAGAATTTCAGAGAGGGGCTGGGAAGTTGCATCTTTGTGAAGAGCTCCAGGCTGAAGAATGACAGGCTGGGGTGGGTAGAGCGTTTCTGCTCATGTACCATTGGTCCCCTCCTCCACCTGTGGGTGCTGCATCGCAATCCCCTCTACCTGCCGTGCACTGGCTCCGGCCCCAGCTGGTAAGATCCTTCAGGGTCTATCAGTTCCTGCTCTCTCCTTCCCCCATGGTGGAACTGTGTGTGTCATTGCATGACCTGGAGCGGGGACACATTCTCTACTCACCAGCGCCCCCCTCAGGGCACAGACCCTGTCACAGACTGGAGGGGTCCTGCTGGCAAGTTTGAGTCCTATGGGGACTGGAAGGTCCTGTGCCCCTCCAGGTCTCCTCCCTGCTGTCTGCTCTCTCTCTCTCTCTCTCTCTACACACACACACACACACACACACACACACACACATACTGACAGGAGGCCCCTCCCCACCCCTGGGGCTGCTCCTCATGCGCAAGGCTATGTGCACACCAACGCTGAGCAGCCTGCTCTGTCACCAGTCTGTGAGACATCTCTCTCTGCGCCCACTGCCTGCACATCCATCCCCTTGAGGACAGGCACCATTTGTGCCACAAATGGAAATGAGCCTTCTGAAACCATTAGAATTTTTCAATAAGATGTGTACTGGCGCAGCAGGCCAGGGGGAAAGTGCCTCCTCTCCAGCGCTCCAGGGCCTGGGTTTGCTTTCGCCCTCTCTGGAGAAGGGGGTGGAGCTTGACGGGGTGTGCATGGGCAACATGACATCGCTCCTTCGATGCCTGCAGGTGGATACAAGGAGGGGGCAGGCCGGGCATCTCTGCACCCTCTCTGTGCTTGCAAAGGGCACTTGTGGAAAGCTTGGGAAACCTCCCTGGTTGCTGCAGAAAGGGCTGGGGTGGGTAGAGCGTTTCTGCTCATGTACCTGTGGGTGCTGCACCTGTGGGTACTGCACCTGTGGGTGCTGCATTGCAATCCCCTCTACCTGCCGTGCACTCCCTGGCTCCAGCCCCAGCTGGTAAAATCCTTCGAGGTCTATCAAAGCCGTCCCTCTGCTAGCATCTGCCGGGTCTGAGGTCCACTGCTCCTGTGTGGGTGGAGGGAGCACATGTCATTAGTGTCTAAATTGCTAGGAGGCAGAGAGGGTCTGCCTGTGGACCACACCAGTTGCTTGAGCACTTGCTTGTAGCTGCACTGGGGAGGCATCAGGAGGCAGCCATGAACAAGAGGACAGGCTCAAGGGAGCCCAGGAGGGCCAGCCCCAGCTAGAAAGGCAGCGGGGTGGGGGGAGGCTGGCTGAGCATGCAGGAACCAGGCACTGGGTGGTACCTCAGTGGAGTGCTTCCAGCAGATAAGCAAGACCTCAGCAAACTGGCTGCAGCGGAAAGGCCAGTGGTCATGCATAGCCTCGGCCCCAGCCGTGGCAAAAGTGCAGAGTCAGGTTGAAATGGGAGAATGCTTCCTTACATGTCTGCTGGGAGCTGCCTGGAGGCCAGGATGAGTCACTGAGGCCCGATCCAAGAGATGGTCCAGAGCGGAAGGGGGTGGAGCCTGCACCAAGCTTGAGGGATGAGGAGGGAGGCCCTCCAAGGGGCATCCTGGGAGACCAACAGCACAAGTGGGACTTGGAGGAGCCTGGTCACCTGACCGGTGAGGTGCGCTCGGCCTCTGAGGCACGAGGAGAGGAGCGAGCAGAAGGAGGTCCTTTGCTTAGGGTAAATGAAACAACTGCGGAACCCACAGGGGTTCTGGGAAGGGATGAGGAGGGGATGGCATGTGTTTTAGAAAGACTCAACAGAATGGGTGTGGTGGCGCACGCTTGCAATCCCAGTCCTTGGGAGGCGGAGACAGGAGGATCGCAGGTTCATGGCCAGCCTCAGCTACTTAGTGAGGCCCTCCACAATTTAGTGAGACCCTGTTTCAAAATAAAGAATAAAAAATAGGGCTGGGGGTGTAGCTTGGAGGTAGAATGCCCCTAGGTTTGATCCCCAGTATGGAAAAAAAAAAACACAAAGAATACTTAGAAAGACTCAACAGAAACAAGAAAATCTGAGTGCCGGGGATGTAGCTCAGCAGTTGAGAGCTTGCCTAGCATGTGTGAGGCCCCTGTACTGACGGCGGGAGTTCCCTGGGGAGCAGGTGGGCATGCTCTGTGATGTTACGGGCACACACAGGGCCGCATGGCACCTGCAAGCTTAGGCTGTATGCCAGGCTGCAGGTTACCAAGAACGTTCAGAGGCACAGCGATCCCAACATGAAACCAAGCCGAACAAACCGAGGGCCAGTCAGCGTTCATCACTAGAATGGACGCGTGAAATTTCATTATCGTCATACAAGGGAATCCCGTCACGGGGGGGATGAATGGATGCACGTGTCCAGTGTGGCCGGTGCTCAGCGATGAGGTATATATAGCACCAGAGCGTCTTGGAGACGCCTCTGCCTGCCCTGGGGTTCCTGCGCACACAGCGCAAGCTAGGCAAGACCAAGCCGCACATGGTACACCTAAACACTCGTGCAGAACTTAGGGGCTGAGTAGGGGATTGGTAGCCACAAGCTCAGGGCAAGGGTGACTTGCAAGATGGGAGGGAACTGGAAGGGACGCGAAAGTCGGGGGAGTGCAGAGGTGGCAAGGTATCCCTCGAGGTCGTGGCTCCCACCAGGGCATTATGTGAAGGGTTCATCTTGGCACTGCACGGATATTTTATAATTATTGCATTGAATTTGCTGCATATTAATTACAAACAACAAAGAAAAAGAAACCTTTTTGAAATGATAGAAATGTGGGGAGGGGCCGGGCGTGGTGGCGCATGCTTGTAATCCCAGTACTTGGGAGGCTGAGACAGGAGGACCCAGGTTCACAGCCAGTCTCAGCTACTTAGTGAGGCCCTCTGTAACTTAGTGAGATCCTGTTTCAAAATAAAGAATTAAAAATAGGGCTGGGGGTGTAGCCCGGAGGTAGAATGCCCCTGGGTTCAATCCCCAGTACCGCAAAAAAAAAAAAGAAATGTGGGGAGGGTAGAGAAAGGAAGGAGGGTCTTTAGCTACATTAGTAAAATAGTAACATTTTTTAAAGATTTGATGATAGGCCAGGCGTGGTGGCACACGCTTGTAATCCCAGTACTTGGGAGGCTGAGACAGGAGGATCACAGGTTTGCAGCCAGCCTCAGCTACTTAGTGAGGCCCTCTGCAACTTAGTGAGACCCTGTTCCAAAATAAAGAATAAAAAATAGGGCTGGGGGTGTAACTCAGAGGTAAAATGTCCCTGAGTTCAATCCCTAGTACCGCAAAAAAAAAATATTTGATGATAGTACCAAAAAAAAAAGTTTAACAAAATACCAAAAGATGACACTGCTTACAATCACATGTCCTAGGACAAGTTGGCTGACTTCCTGAGGCCCCGTTTCCTCAGCAGAGCGTGGGGTGCTGCAGCTACTCAAGCTATATATATGCATGTTAAATATTTTATATATGCACATACATATTTATATAATTTAAATTATATATGCATTTATTGACCAATAAATTGGTTTTATTATGTTGGGGGCATAAAATAGTTTTATTCAATAGCTACTTTTTAAAAATAAATTTTTAATTAAAAAATGAAAACACAACATATCTGTGTCCACAAAAGCAAAATTTAAAAATGCTTTATATAATTATTTGAACATTAAAGAACAGAAAATAGATAAATATTCTTACATACTATAATCCTTTTTCTCTGGGTATGTATCTTTTTTTTTTTTTTGGTACTGGGGATTGAACCCAGGGGTGTTCTACCTCCGCGCTACACCCCCGGCCCTATTTTTTATACTTCATTTTGAAACCGGGTCTCACAAAGTTGCGGAGGGCCTCCCTAGGTAGAGAGAGAGAAAGAGAGAGAGAGAGAGAGCTGAGGTTGGCCGCGAACCCGTATCCTCCGGTCTCCGCCTCCCAAAGTACTGGGATTACAAGCGTGTGCCACCATGCCCGGCTTGGGTATGTATCTTAATACTAGTCATCAGTGGCATATTTCAGAATAATATATTTTCAGGACGATTGTATTATTTTTAATTTTTCATCAAGTTGTATGTAATCCCCTTCAATGTATTCTTATTGAAAATTATTAATTATTATGCCAAGCGTGGTTGCACATGCCTGTAATCCTAGTACTTGGGAGGCTGAGACAGGAGGATCGCAGGTTCAAGGCCAGCCTCAGCAACTTAGTGAGACCCGGTTTCAAAATAATAGGTATGACGCAGAGGTAGAACACCTCTGGGTTCAATTCCCAAAACAAAAAAAAATAAAATTATTAATTGTCAACATTCCAATTGACTCTTCTCAATGGGGCATGATATTTTTAATTTAGAAAACATTCTCTCTCCAGGAACTGAGGTTCCTGGTGGGCACAGAGCGACCTCTGATAAGTGGAAAACACTTTCAATTCAGAGACTTTTGTGCTGGGATTTAAAATGTTCAGGAGGACCGTGGGCATGGACGCTGCCTTTGCCTCTGCTCAGGGTACCTTTTGTCAACATATATATTTCACAACAAAATGTGTCAAATGCATCATCCTTATTTGTGATTTTTTCTGACCGCTTTACCAAACCCAGGCGTGGCAACATCCGGGCCTTTCCTCCCAGATCCCGTCCAGGCCACACCACAGTCCCCTCTGAGCAAGGCGATATCCGAGCTGCGTTTCAAGTCTCCTCCCACATGTGGAGGCATGCTAGAGTTTAGAGTAGGATTTCCAGGACTCCAAGCTTCGTCAGGGAACATGTTCAGTTCCCCCCTCGGTCCCCCAGGGATAAACTTCAATGTCTTCCCACTCGTGAGCTTTGTTTCCAATCATTACAATTTGCTAAAAGCGTTAATAACTGACATCCGCAGATTCTATTCATTGACTTCTTCAATTAAAGATTCCCAACTGATTTTCTACAGCTGCATCCAAAATGTAAAGACTTGGTTGACAAAAAAGAGTGTGCTGCCATTATTAGATACTCTAGTTGATTTACCAAATAATCATTCAAGGAATCAAATATTTATGAACTCTGATTGATGATGAGAGAAAGAAAGGGCTGACATTCTGGGGAGGAGGAGGAGGAGGAACAAAACCTGTAGGATTTTTCATCAAACTTCATCACAGAATTGGTGATTTCAAGTCGTCCTAAGTGCACACACCGGTGTTTTTCGTTTTTGGCAAGGACAGCTTCTGTTTCGATGGGTACATTATTACAGCTCGCTGGAATGGACCACAGGCGACCCCAAGTACATTCTGTGCTTGATTTACAAAGAATGTTGTTTTTAATCAAGACACTAGTTTTGCCAAAATTTGTTTTCTATCAAAACTACAAGAATGACTACTTTTGTCTTCACGCCGAGTTTTTCAAATGAATTTACAATAGCACTATTGTTTCACCAGCAACAGAAGGAACTTCTAAATCTTTACCGATTGCCGCAATGAGAGAGAAATGATCAAAACGGCACTGCAATTACCCGGGTTTCTTTGTGAAGCATCAGGTAACAATGAGATAAAACGGGAACGGTTTGGCTGTTTCCAAAGCTCTTCTAGGAACGGGGCCCACACGTCCAGGGCTGCCACCACACTTCTGAGGTGTAGACATGTGGGTAGTAAGAACTCTCAGAAGTGGGGAATTGGCAAAATTAATCTCGAGGACCCACCACTAGATCTAAGGGAAGAGTCATGATTCAGAGTGCAGTGTGGACACGCTCTGCAGCCACCAGGGCCCGTCAACATCTTCAGATCCACCTTTGTTATTTTTTAATTGGTGCATTATAATGAAACAAAATACTGGGATTCATTGTGATGTGTTCTCCCATGCACACAATGTAATTCAGTCAATTTCATTTCACAGCACCGCCCCTTTCCCTTCCCTGCTCCCTCCCCGTATCCCCCTCCTCCATTCCGTTAATCTCCCTCCTATTTTTTGGGGGGGGCAGTACTGGGGATTGAACCCAGAGGCATTCTACCTCCGAGCTACACCCCCAGACCTACTTTTTATTCTTTATTTTGAAACAGGGTCTCACTAAATTGCGGAGGGCCTCACTAAGTAGCTGAGGCTGGCCACGAACATGAGATCCTCCTGTCTCAGCCTCCCAAGTACTGGGATTACAAGCGTCCACCACCACGCCCGGTTTCCCTCCTATTTTTACGAAAACCTTTTTCTCCCTTTTTTCTCTCTAGTTTCCACATATGACTTTTTTTTTTTTGGTACTGGGGATTAAATCCAGGGGCATTCTTCCTCTGAGCAAAACCCCCAGCCCTTTTTATTTTTTTATTTTGAAACAGGGTCTCACTAAGTTGCTAAGGGTCTTGCTAAGTAACTGAGGCTGGCCGCAAACCTGGATCCTCCTGTCTCAGCCTCCCAAATACAGGAATTACAAGCATGCACCACTGCACCAGCTATGACATCTTTTTAAAGCTCTGACAGATGCTCCCTGCATGGACTGGCTCTTTGGCTGTCCCTGCCCCACATGGGACTAGGGAGGGTGAAAGTTGACAAATGTCCTGCGTCAGCTTCACGGTCATCACCAATTCTCCCAAAACATACATTGTTTGGTTCCTTGTACTCACTGCTGCCGAATGGTTTACTGGAAAATCTCAAGGGATAAGTGTTCCCAAACAATAAAGACAACAGATAGTCGCAGGTGTGCATCACACGGCACATCCCAAGCCACCGTGGCCACTCCCAGGGCTCTGGGCAGCCGGCCCCACTGTCATTTCCCCAAATGTTCTATGGACACATCCCTGTGTACCCCGGGTTCCTGCTAACTGTGCCATGACATACCGCCTCAAGCAGCCACCGTCCCAGCCACAGCTGGACACCCGGTGGCGCCCAGGGACAGCAGTGCCCAGAGCTGCCTGTGGCTGTTGCAGACTGGGCCCCAAGGAAGGAGAGCAGGGACAAGAGTATCAGGTGGTCACCAGGGATGTGCCACGAGGGAAGAGGAAGAATCAGGAGTGGCCAGGGGGAAATGCCAACTGTGTTGGGGCTGACAGAGTTCTGGCCAGCCTAGAGGAAGCTCTGAAGGGGACACTGCCCCTCAGAGTGCCCATGACCTGCCAAGATGACCAAGCTTTCTACCCCTCCTGGCTCAGGTGGCCCAGGCAGCCAGGCAGTTGTCTGCACCTGGGCAGACCCTGAAGGTGTCCGGCACGAGGCTGTCAGCCATGCTCCCTGGAGGGGTCCCTCCCCCATACTCTAGCCAGCTCCTGCTTCATCGGGAGCCCCCACGGGTGATGGCCCCTTGAGAAGAGATGACGGCTGTGTTGCCACCGGTCAGGGCCAGGAGAGGACAGGCAGTCTGCAGTCCATCTTTCAATGTTATGTAGCGTGTCACCTCAGGAGCTCTGGTCGCTGCAGTGTCTCACGTGTTTCTGGTGGGACCGTGCACAGGGCATCTGGGAGTGCACACGCGTGTCTACAAACCCACACCCGCTCTGGCTGACCACCACACACACGATAGGAACCGTGGGGCAGTGAGAGCTGCGTCCTCTGGTGTCTGTCCCTGGAGCTTCAAGTCTGCTCTCACAGTTTACTGCCTTTGAGGACAGCCGGAAGGAGGAGGTGACAAAGTCCATGCAAAAGCCGGGGCAGCGGCTGAGAGGGGATGGCGGCAGTGCCGGCAGGGCAGAGGCAGGAGTGTCAGTCACACTGAGAAGCCCCCAGGAGCCGCACCATAATGCTGTTTCTCATCCGTGCAGAATCTCTATCACAGGGAAACTGAGGCTGGGGACCAGGAGGCCCCGAGCTGATAAGAAACAGGGCTGCCATGTAACCCAGGCTTGTCGGGAATCCACGGCCCCAGGTGGGGTGTTGCAGGGTGCAAAGGCCACCAGGAGAGGAGGGGAGGATTGAGACCCACCAACTTGGTGGAGAACAAGGTTCAGGGAGAACTTCATGTCCTCTGTCCTCCTGTCTCTCTGCTACTGACTCCATCTGTGGTCGGGCAGCCAAGTGAGGGAAGTGACAGCAGCTTGTATGGAGGTGCCGTTGTCCCCCGTGGCACAGACAGGAAACTGAGGCATAGAGATGCCCCTGAGCCCTAGGGAACGGCGTCAGCCTAGCACTGTCCCTTCTGCTTTCAGGCCGGGGTTCCCTGGTTCCAGCCACGAGGAGCCCAAGGACGCACTGCAGGCACCATCAGAGAGCCCGGCAGTAGCACAGAGCCCGACAGCCAGCAGGGGCAGGCTGCACCAGGCGGGGCCGGGCCGGGCTGCAGGGAGCTGCCCTGCGACCTCACGGCCACCCAGCCGCGCTGGACGGCGGGTCCTCTCAGCTCTCCACATGCCTGGTCACACTGCTCCCCGCCAAGGAGGGTTCCAGAAAGGTCAGTCTGAAAAGCTTCTCAGCCTTCAGTTTGGGGAAGGAGACAACGTCCCTCCGGAGGAGACTTGAGCAAGCAGGGAGGGGGTCCTGCACCCCAGGAAGTTTCCAGAAGATGGGCCCGGGTGGGAATGAGGCCCTATCACAGCCCTCTTCAGAGGCCCAACTCCACTCGGCCCCAGGAGATGTGGTGCACACCTCGGAGAGACCCAGCCCCTGCCAGGCTTGGTACGGAACCGGGACCGGTTCTGCTTGGAGGTCCTTGCGCTCTGGTTCCAGTGCAAGACTGTGGCTGCCCTTATGGGCAAGTAAATCTCAGCCATGTCCACCGAGAGGAGCCTGGTGAGGATTAAAATAAAAGAAGTGGGTTTTTAGCCGGGCGTGGTGGCACATGCTTGTAATCCCAGTACTTGGGAGGCGGAGACCGGAGGATCCGGGTTCACGGCCAGCCTCAGCTACTTAGTGAGGCCCTCTGCAACTTCGTGAGACCCGGTTTCAAAATAAAGAATAAAAAATAGGGCCGGGGGTGTAGCTTGGAGGTAGAACGCCCCTGGGTTCAATCCCTGGTACTGCAAAAAAAAAAAAAAATGGGTTTTTGTTTAAAAATCCTTGTTTTACTGTTTCCCCACTGTATTCAGGAGTTAGTTTTGTTTTTTTGTTTTTTTCTTCTGCAAAAATAGAGCTAATAATACTTTGCAGGAAGCCTGGAAGGTTTTAAATTAAAGATCAATGTATGCCGATTGCCTAGTGCCTAGTAAAGGGTAATTGCTCAACGGATACTCATTATCAGTTCCTTCTCCATCTGTAGGGAGACTGCTGCAGAGGTTAATTGTCATGGAGTATTAACTACCCACTAGACTTTTAAAAAATTTTTACCCCCGTATTTATGTTTGTTGGTACACCAAGAAGTTGATCAGCAACAGAATACTATATTTTTTTTCTGATTTTATGTCAATTGACAGATAAGAATTACATAGGTAGGGGTACAGTGTGATAATTCAATACTTGTATACACTGTGTGATGATTTAAACAAGGTAATTAGAATTCCATCTCCTTAAGCATTTATCATTTCTTTGTGTTGGGAGGGTTTGAACTCTTCTGTTTTAGTTCTTTATAAAATATATAATAAAGTTCTGTATCCTATAGTCATCCCACTGTGCTGGAGAACACCAGAATTTATTCCTTCTATCTAACTGCTTTGGTACCTACTCTCCAACCTGCCTCTCACCTTCTCCCCTCCCCTCCCAGGCTCTAGTGACCGCCCCTCTACACTCTCCTTCTATCAGATCAACGATTTCAGCTTCTATGTGAGGGTAAAGACATGTGGTATCTGTCTTCCCTTGTCTGACTTATTTCACTTAACGCAGTCTCCTCTGGTGTAATCTATGTATTCCATTGTGTACACGTACCGCATTCTCCTTATCCAGTTATCAGTTAATGCACACTTAGGTTGATTCCACATCTTGGCCGCTGTGACTGGTGCTGCAGTGAACATGGGTGTGTAGATATCTCTTTGACACAGTGACTTCATTCGGATATATACCAGTAGTGAGATTATTCGATGATATGGTAGTTCCATTTCTAGTTTTTTCGAGGAATCTGCATACCGCTCTCCATAAGGACTGTACTGACGTACATTCCCAGCAACAGTATATATAAATTCCCCTTTCTCAGCAACCTTGCCCACATTGGTTATTCTCTGTCTTTTTGGTTATAGCCTCTATAACTGGGGTGAGATCATGTCTCATTGTAGTTTAATTCACATTTTCCCAGTGGCTGTTGTGCTGGTCAGCTTTCTGTTACTGTAACAGACACCTGAGATAAATAAACTTATAGAGAAAAAAGGTTTACTTTGGCTCACAGTTTTGGAGGTTTCAGTCCGTGATTGGTGGGTCTTGTTGTTTTGGGGCCTGTAGCAAAGCAGAGTATCACAACACCATTGACCTCGTGGTCGTGTGCAAAAGAGAGGAAGAGGGAAGACCAGGGTCTCACAATCCCCTTCAAGGGCACACCCCCAAGGACCTAAAACCTCCCCCAAGGTCTCACCTCCTAGAGGTCCACCAGCCCCCAGTAGTGGCCTGGGCTGGGGCCTGAGCCTCCAACACATGAGCCTTTGGGAAACAGCCCAGATACCAATGATAGCAGCTAACAATGTTGAGTGTTTGTTCATATACTTGTTGGCCATTCACAGGTCTTCTTTTGAGATATGTCTGTTGGGATCATTTGCCCATTTTTTACTCCAATTGTTTGGTTTCTTGTTGTTGAGCATTTTCAGTATTTCTGAGTGTTCACCCCTTGTTGGATGACTAGTTTGCAGATATTTTCTCTCATTCTGCACACTCTCTCTTCACTCTGTTGATTCTTTCCTTTCTAATGCATAAGCTTCTCAGTTTGCTTTCACCTCATTTGTCTATTTTTTTCTCTTGTTGTCTTTGCTTTTGAGGTCTCATCTAAAAAATAATTGCCTATATCAATGTCTTGAGGTATTTCTCCTATGTTTTCTTCTTCTAGTTTCATACCAATGGCATTATTCACAGAAAGAGATTAAAAAAAAAACCTAAAATTCATATGGAACCACAAAAGACCCTGAATAGCCAAAGTACTCTTAAGCAAAAATGAAGAAAGTTGGAGACAATACCTGATCTCAAAACATATTACAGAGCGCCGGGCGTGGTGGCGCACGCTTGTAATCCCAGTACTTTGGGAGGCGGAGACCGGAAGATCCGGGTTCGTGGCCAGCCTCAGCTCTCTCCTTCTCTCTCTCTCTCTCTTTCTCTCTCTCTCTCTCTTTCCTTAGTGAGGCCCTCCGCAACTTCGTGAGACCCGGTTTCAAAAATAAAGTATAAAAAAAATAGGGCCGGGGGCGTAGCATGGAGGTAAAACGCCCCTGCATTCAATCCCCAGTACCGAAAAAAACATATTACAGAGCTGTAGTAATCAAAACTGCATGGTGCTGGCATAAATACCAACACATGGACCAGCAGAACAGAACAGGAAGCCCAGGAATAAGTCCATGCATTTATAGCCAACTGATTCTCAACAGAGGTGCCAAAACATCAACTGGAGGAAGGTCAGTGTCTTCAATAAATGGTGCTGACCAACTGGATGTCTATATGAAGAAGAATGAAACTCCCCCTATCTCTCACCCCATACAAAAATGAACTCCCACAAGAAGGCTGCCTGACAGCAGACTACGTGGTGGTCCAGGTTCCATGCCAGCCAGTGGGCAGCAGAGCCCACGTTCCCTCTCCAGCCCCCACTGTGGGACTCAGCTGGTAGTAACTGGGTCCTGCTATTTCTCCACTGGAGATGTGCCACTCTGTGCCTCCATTTCTCTTCCATAAACACTGCCATCGCTGTCCTCACAGCATTGCTACAGGGACAGGATGAAGAGCAGGATATGAAGTCCCTGGCTGGTGTGGACCCGCCCCTGTTGTCTTCACCACAGAGGAGTTTTGATGGTATGTTTCAAGAGCAGACACTATTTCAGAGAAGATGGGACCAGTTCATAATGGAAGTGTTAGTGGCTGAATTAATCTATGTATGCCGACTACATAAATATTCACAACCAATACGTTCAAACACGTGCAAGACTGCAGCTTGCTCGGAATCATTCTGTGGTTGACCCGAGAAGGACTTGTGAGCCCAAAACACTGCCACCAACCCCAGCTTTCAGTAGGTAATTACCCAGAGCCATGTGCGTGCCCTCCACCAGGAAGCCTCCCCGGCCATGTCTTTCCCCAGATGCACCATTGGCAGCAGTCATTCTGACTGTGAGCTATGTGCCAGGCCAAGGAAAACAGGCATGGACCTGCCCTTGGGGACTTCCTACTCTGCACACAGATGCCTGAAAGGATATGGCCACACAGAGAGTCAAAAGGTGCACACAGCTAGACACTGAATCCAGGGGGAGCCTCAGAGGAGGAGAGACTAGGAGAGATGGAGAGGAGGAAATGGGAGGGAAGAGGAGGAGAAGAGAGGGGAAAGAAGGGAATGAGGAAGGGGAGGAAATAGCAAGGAAGAAAGGGGATGAGGGGAAGGGAGCTAGGGACAGGGGAGAGGAAGGGAGCAGAGGGCAGGGGCTGAGACAGCACTGAGCACCAGCCCATGCACTGCACCATGCTCACCGCTACCTCAGCTTGTCCTCCTCACCGGGAGGGACTGGTGGGCAGGGTCTTACTCATCCACTAGCTCATGGACTCACCAGGGTCCTGGAATACCACATGGGCACCGGGCACTGTCCAAGGTGCTGAAGACGCCACATAAGCAATAGGAGAACCCTCCCCCTCAGGGCTGGTGCTTATGTCCCTACCCATCTCCCTGTCTTGGAGCTGCACCCTACTATCTGGCACATGTAGGTGCCCAACTAATGCTGGGAGGGGGTTGACACAGCATAGAGATGTGATCATGAACGGCTGGACGGACATTCACTGTTCTGCACCATCAGTGGCTCAGCTAGACATGCAGTCGGTAGAAATAGATGCTCCATACACCACCTGCCTGGTCCAAATGCAGAATTCATGTAAATGCCCCATCCAGCCCAAAACCTTCATTTACAGATAAGGAAACCAAGGCCCAGAAGCAAGAAGTTTCAGAGTCTTGATTTTTCACAAGAGTTGGATCCAAAGGCGTGTTCTGGTATGAGGTGGGCAGTGTCAGGCCCAGGCCTGGGGTGGGAGGGACTGACAGACTGCACAGTGAGGCCAGGGGCCAGGCAATGCAGGAGCCTGAGAAAGCACAGGGCTAGCCCCGATGCCCTCCAGGGGCCTGGTCTGCAGTAACATGGCACATCCCAAGCCCCCTTCCTGGACAGCCATGCACCGGTACTGCTCATCTATACCTGCCTAGCAAGTCCTGCTCAGGACAGCTCACTATATACCAAACCCAGTCCAGTGTGGGTGACCCCAAGCCACAGGGACCCCAGCACACTCCCTGTAGGTCAGGGCATGCCACAGGTACTCAGGGGCCCTGGCGGTGGTTCTATCCATCCACTATAAGCCACCCTGGTGCAGCTCTACACCCCCCCCCACATACACACACTCCCAAAGTTGGAGGCTTGGGCTAGGACCCACTGTTTGTGTGAACAAAGTCCTTCGTTCCCCAATGATCACTTTTATTTTTTTAAGTTTAAACAACCATAATTTTCCTTTTATGCCCTTGCATTTGTTTTCTAAGAAGATGATTACCCATTCATGGAGTATTAATGATCTATTAGTATGGAAAGACTGGGGAGAAAGCAGGATTGTAAAAGAACACGCATTTTTATTCAAATAAATGACATAGATTTTCGATTAAAATGCTCCACTTATAATGGACACTTAGTCACAGCCCTTTCTGGGCATCTGCTACCAATTCCCCTCCTTCATCATGGCTGCAGAGAACAAAAGGTCCATTCAGAGCACAGGCCATTTGGAAGTGCAGGATGGCCCCAATTTCTGCATCCTCATCACACACTCATTTGGTACACCTCACCCCGTGAATGCATTTCCGCAGAAATAATCAGACTCAAGAGCTGGTGCAGAAGGAAGAAAAAGTACTCCCTGTCTCTGGCCCTGATTTTCCAGAATCCTCTTCCCTGCGGCCCATTCCTGCCCTTGTTAGCTCTGTCTGAACTCACCACTGACAACAACTGGCAAAAGGTTGACCAGCTGGCCCCAACTTCCTCTTAAACAGGGACTTGGCCCTACCGCTAATCTGAGTGCTCAGAAAACACCGTTTCTCCTGATGGCCCTGTCTTCATCTCATCCCCTTGTCACCTGGGTCAGGTGACAACACTGGCTCCTCCTGCTCCCAGGAGCAGCTCTCTCCTGGTGGTGCCTCCAAAAACTCAGGGCCCCAATGCGTGGCCGCCCCAGAATGCACACACAGTCCCTGGAGAGGGCAGGAGGAGGCAGGCAGCACCACACTCCAAGTTTTCACTTAGCTCTGCCACAAGCCAGCTGCAGGCTTTCGCACGGGGTCTTCTCTGCCCTCAGTCTTCTCATCTGTAAGGTGGCACCGGTCAAGACTGCTCTGTTCTCCTCACAAGGAGCCCGGAGCATCAAATAAGATAATCAAGTAACACAGTGTTCATATCATCATTCCACCGCAGTGTAACAAAACAGCGATATCAGGCCAGATACTGTGTGAGCTGCTCTCGAGACCTGGCTTCCAACGCACAACGATGCTACAGACACTGGGAGTCCTGGACGGGTGAGAAACCAACTCCGTGGACATGACCTGGCCAGCCCAACATAACGCCAGTAAAGAGGGCAGAGCCAAATCCCCTGTGCCCCAGCCACGCTGACCTCATGTGGCTGGGAAAGGCCCCTAGATCTCTGCACTGAGGAACCCATCGTGCCCCCTTCTGTATCCCCAACATGCTCCTGGCAAGTACTAGCCTGGGGTTGGCAGGAGCTCTGGTTCAGCCAGTGTCACTTCTGTTCACAACAGACACCAAAGCACAGTCCAGAAATGTCCAAAGAAGGAACTGTGCCCCACACAGGCCTGCTGGGGGGACTCTGTAGAAATGAGATGACTGAGGTGACCTCCCTCCTCATAGATGGCGTCGTCCTACTGGGTGACCTCCCTCTTCTTAGATGACCTCCACCTCCTGGCTGACCTCCCTCCTCATAGATGACCTCCTGCTCCTGGCTGACCTCCCTCCTCATAGATGACCTCCTCCTCCTGGCTGACCTCCCTCCTCATAGATGGTGTCCTCCTCCTGGGTGACCACCCTCCTTATAGATGGCCTCCTCCTCCTCCTGGGTGACCTCCCTCCTTATAGAGGAGCTCCTCCTCCTGGCTGACCTCCCTCCTCATAGATGGCCTCCTCCTCCTGGGTGACCTCCCTCCTCATAGATGACCTCCTCCTCCTTGCTGACCTCCCTCCTTATAGATGGTGTCCTCCTCCTGGGTGACCTTCCTCCTCATAGATGACCTCCTCCTCCTCCTGGGTGACCTCCCTCCTCATACATGACCTCCTCCTCCTTGCTGACCTCCCTCCTCATAGATGACCTCCTCCTCCTCCTGGGTGACCTCCCTCCTCATAGATGGCCTCCTCCTCCTGGGTGACCTCCCTCCTAGGTGACCTCATTCTCCTGTGTGACCTCATCCTCCTGAGTGATCTTCTACTCCTAGAAGACCTCGTCCTCTTGGGTGACCTCCTCCTCCTAGGTGGCCTCTTTCTAGAAGGATGTGACTCACTCTGATATCAAGAAAACATGGTATATACTACAACATCATATTTGTAAGCCTTCCAAGAGTCCTACCTGCTGCAAGGAGTCTAAATGAACCAAATTCCAGTCAAAGACCAGTCCTGACAGGTAGTGACACCAATACCCGCCATCGTCTAGGGTGGCTCCCTCATCTGTGAGCACAAGTGGCTTTAGCATTCCATCACTGTTAGAAAGTATCTGAGATAACTTATGAAGAGAAAAGGTTATTGTGGCTCAGAATGTTGATTTCATTCATGATGGGTTGGCCCCCTTGCCAACCCAACCCCTGTGGTGAGTCACACATCATGGTGTGAGCGTGTGGTGAAGCCCAACTGCTCACTTTGTGACCAGTGGGCAAAAGAAAGGGAGAGGAAAAGGCCAGGGCGCCACAATCTCTTTAGAGCAGTGCCCCCAATGACCTACATCCCTCCACTAAGCCCCACCTCGTGAAGGTTCCACCACCTCCCAGTAGCGCCACCCTGGGACCAAGCTTCCAACACATGGGTCTCTGGGGAACATTTGACTTCCATGGCAAAGCAGGTGGAGAGGAGTGAGCCTGCCACAGGCAAAGAGACTTCAGATCCAAGGAGAAACTGGCCAAGTGTTTACAAGTGACAGACTCAAACCTGAAAGAGCCGGTATGATAAACACAATCCTTATGACCAGACAATTCCAGGTGAGAGGCAAATGGGGAAGAAGCTAGAAAGTAGAGAGAGAGATCTTGTAGTCTCAGGATGTTTAGATTCCAGATTCTAGTACCCTACTGAGAATGGGGGCTAGTGGGGAGATATCTGACTTCATTCTCAAAACAGCATAGTCCACAGTGAACTGAAATTAGCCAAAGTGCTGCAGAATCTCCAATGAGCTCAACTCGAGGGAGATCAAAGACACCAATCCCTCTGTGGAGGACCACAAGAGAAAGTGGGGGTCGGGGTCGAGGGCAAAGAGATGTCAGCATGGTCTCCGAGGTCTGCATCCAGGAAACTGAGGACAGGACCAAACCAACCTTGGACTTTGGATGCCAGACATGAACTAAAATTAATTGAGACTGTGACCAGCCCCAGCTCAATGGACTTTTGGTAGAAAATGTGACAAATAATCAATAAAAATTAATAGTGGCAGACACACTCATCCCAGATGTTAGAATTAACACATGACAACCTTGAATTTTTATTGTAAGTTTGTTAGCAAATTTAGAGAAAAATGTGGTCAGAAAGAGCAAAGAAGAAGCAAAATTGAACCTCTACATGGAAGCTCTGCATTTCTTGGGCAATAAAAATGAATTATTAAACTAAAAAGTATTGCCAGGCATGGTGATACATGCCTGTAATTTCAGTACTTGGGAGGCAGACAGGAGGATCTCAGGTTAGAGAGGTCACCCTTAGCAACTTAGCAAGACACTTAGCAACTTAGTGAGAACCTACTTCAAAATAAAAAATGAAAGGGGTGGGGGGCATAGCTCAGAGGTATAATGTCCCTGGGTTCAATTTCCAGTACAAACCCTACAAATTATTTAATTTATTGAATGAATTGGACAGCAGTTTGGACACAGAGCCAACCCATATATCCCCAAACTTCAATAAACCCCAGCAGGAAAAAAAAAAACCAAATAAACCACACCTTGGCATATCCTAGTCAAATTGTTGAAAAACAAAGATAAACATAAAACTCTTCAAAGCAGGAAACAAAAGAAGAAAGCAAAGCCACACTTGTTTTCATGAAAGACACAAAGAATGACAGCTGACTTCTCCTCAGAAACAATGGAAGTGGGAAGACAATGAGAGGCATTTTTCAAATGCTTAAAGAAAAACCAAGCCCCAATCAAAAATTTCATGTCAAGCAAAAAAAAAAATTCTTAAAATTAAAAACAAAACAAATATATAATTACATACACAAAAGTTGAGAGAATGAGTTTTCAGGCTCTGGGAAGGGGCAGGAAAGAGAGGTGTTTTCTCTGTGTGGCCTCTGTTCATGAGGCCCTGTGAAGGCGGTCCCCACCCTGTTCTGTAGAGAACAAGGTTAATGTCCCAGGGCCTGGCTGCCTCTGGCATGAATCCCTATGAACAGGATCCATGACTCCTTTACCCAGTGCTCTCAGGATCAGAAGAGACTTAGCCTAGAAATGAATGCCTGCATCCCAGGGGCAGCAGGAGGGTTCCCACCCAGACCTCAGCTGGAATTTAACACTACTGGGCCCCAGAGACCTGTATTCTGGAGCTTTCTCAGCCAAACTCTGTTCTTTCCCTATAGACATGGCCTATCCCCTCCCGGAGCCCCATCCCATCCGCCATATGTAATGTTGCAGTGGACAGTTGATGGCCTCACGCTCTTGAGCACATGGCCACATCACTGCTCTGTTTTGCTGCACCTGGGCCAAGGGATTACCAGCTCAGCCAGGCTCTGACACAGAAGCTGAGGAGCCAGGGCCATCGGGCACACTGAGCAGACAACTAATGGCTACCCACTCCTGGCCATACCTGATATAAGAGCTAAGGTGAGGAGGGCCCAGGATCAGAGCCTGTAACAGGCAACCTGACCCATCCAGGGGCCAGATATGGCTCCCAGGGCACCAGCAGCTCTTGGACTTCAATGGTTAATTTGACCCTCAGCTTCCTCCCAGCTAAAACAAAAGTGGAAAGGTGAGCAGAGACATGACCTTATGTCCTGACGCTGATGAGAAGCTGACCCCTCTGTCAGTGCCTGGCCTGGAACTCAGATACCTAAAAGGATTTTCACATGGGATCCCAACATTTGTCATGGACCATGTCCTTAACATCAACACCAAAGGCCAGTGTACAACCTCTGCACCCTGCCCTGCCCCATCACCCTACTTTAATGGCATTCCACAACCAAGACTCCAGTGAGGCAGCAGTCATACACCCTGTGGCCTGTGAAACTTGGCCCACGTTGGGAGGAATGTGCCCCGTCCTCCTGAAAGAGCAGATTCCTCCACCCTCACATCCATCTCCACATGTCCAGCCATGGTCCCTTGACCCTGGGGACCTCCCAGGCATGGGGCTGTGATTAATTTTTTTTCTCCAGAGAAAATGGATTTACATTTAATTGCTGCTTGAAATAGAAGGAGCGGGGGCATCTGGTGAGGAGGGACTGAAAACAAAAGGGAGAAAGCAAAGGCCTGATCAATTGTTTCAATTTAAAGAGGCTGCAGTAAAATGGTTAGAAGACAGAGTTATGTGCCTCCCGAAAATGTGGCAATAAATAAGGGAAATCACCCGGGACAAATAGCACCAGCTGTTTAGATGAGCAGAGAAGCCAGGAAATGTGAAGGATGAATGACCGCAGCTAAAAACGGAGGGGTGAGCAGCAGGGCTAGGGGGAGTGGGAGCCCAGGCCCCCAGCACATGCCCGATCCTGAGGAAGTGCTGGGATGCTCTGAGCTGGAGCACTGAGGACCCTCTGACCCCTCAGTCTGAGCTGCCCTGGGAGGCCAGGGATCCCCAAAGGATCAGAAAGTCCTTGGGGAAAATCCCCCAGCCTCACCGCAATGCGGACTCCTCTCCAAGCCATCATTTGTTCATTCAACAAATGCTCCATGAGGCTGTATCTGTGCTGATATGCACTAGATGTGGCCCTTCCCTCCCAGGGGAGCAGGTACTACATGGGGGATGACCACACAGAGGCCAGGACTCATGACTGCACACTGGGGAGCACAGAGACAACCTGCTGCCTTCCATGGTGGGAGGGGAGTGAGCCTCAAAGAGGAACCTGAGGACAAAGCCCTTGAGTCACACACGCAGGTGAGCGAGAGGACAGGAACACCAGGCGTGGCCACCCAGGCATGGGAAGGAGTTGTAGCATGCCATGGAACCCCCGCGGTCAGCATGCTGCACTGTGGGAGATGGAACCTTTCCTACCCAGACCTATCTGGGATCCCCAAACAGAGCCTCTTCCATGAGCCACTTGATCCCTGAGACCTGAGCTGGCCCTTCAGACCCAGAGGTTCAGGTTCGCAGCACAATCACCAGTTCCCCACTTGGGCCCAGGAGTGTTACACTAAAAGTTGTCCCTCCACATGGAAACATGAGGGATGGGGAAGAAGTGTTCCGTTCTCCCAGCCTGAGTTGTGGCTACATGGGTAGAGCCACAGGTCTAGCATCTGCCTCTCGCTGCTGCTGCATCCATGGACAAGTCACCCCACTAAGTCTCAGTTTCCCCATTCTCAGATCTATGGGTAAAGAAAGGTTTCCTTTACATAGAGCTGAAAGCTTTCTGTTGAGGGCCATCTTAGCCCACGCAATGAGGTCACCATTTCGGACTAGCTCAGCTAGGTACACAGTACATGCTGAGTGGAAATTGTCAGCACTCAGACAAGCTTCCTTGGACCAGATGGGACTGAAAGGTGGACTTTGATGACCTTCTATTCTCCCTGAAATGTTTATCTTGCCTCTCCCTTTACTTAGCTCATGACTGTCACACCCTAAACCTAGCTCGTGACTGCCTTTTCCTAAAAACTTAGCCTGTAGCCCTAAACTTAACTCATGACCCCCTTGCCATTTGCTTTGTTTAAACCCTTAATAAAAAAAAAGGACGCTGACTGCAGGAGGTCAGGAGAATTGCCTGGCTCCTCCCCAGCCAACCCCGTTATTAAAAATGATAATTTTGGACCCAGAGTCCTTCATGCGAGGGACCTCAGCAATCAGCAAACATGGCACCAGTCCTTCACAGCTTTCTCTTTTCCCCTGCAACCACTCAGCATGCCTGTGGTTTGGAGCAGTTTCCATTAAGCCTCCACCATCCCTGCTGCCTCTCCTTCTGTCTTCCAAACCATGCACAGGAGATCCAGCCCCAGCTACATCCATAGGGAATGTTCTCTGCAGATCACCAGTCAGGTAGAACAGCCCCAGTTCTCATCCCTTCCTAAACCTGATGATTTCTTCCAGAATGTCTGACCTTCATCCTATAAATCTGTGGGTGGTGAGCATGCTGACTTCTAGCTCTTCTCTACCCCAATGTGCTGTGTGACATGGGCAGGTCATATTAGCCTCTCTGTGCCTCAGGTTTCCCACATACAGAGCAGAGATGATAATATTCCCTCACAAGGCTTCTGTGAGAATTGAGTTAATTTAGGTAACATGTTAATGCTAGGACTTATCTCCACCATCAACATCATCACCATCACCACCACCATCATCACCATCATTATCACCATCACCACCATCACCATCAACATTACCACCACCATCACCACCATCAACATCATCACCATCACTACCACTATCATCACCATCACCATCAACATTACCACCACCATCAACATCATTACCATCACTACCACTATCATCACCATCACCATCATCATCACCACCACCATCATCACCATTAGCACCATCATCACCATCATCATCATCGCCATCACCATCACCATCACCATCATCATCACCACCATCACCTTCTCCCTCCTCATCATCACCAGTATTATGGTTCAGGTCTAGAAAGTCCACCAAAAGGCTCATGTGTTGAAGGCATAGTACCTGGTGCAGTAAGGTTCAGAGGTGGGGGATGGCTGGAGAATGTGGGTCACTGGGGGTGGGGCCTTGAGGATTATATATGCCTGTGGGCCCCCTCCTCTCATTCTGTCTCTGCTTCTGGCCATCATGACTGACAGTGGCTTTTCTCCACCACATGCCCTGCCCTGCCCTGCAGTTTCTACCTTGGAACCAGCCAACTATGGGCTGAAAACTATGAAGCCTTCGAAACTGTGAGCCCAAACAAACCTTTCCTCCTCTAAGTTGTGCTTGTCAGGCATTTTGGTCACAATGATGGAAAATCTGACTAAAACAACCATAATCACCATCACCACCATCATCACATCATCACTGACATCATCATCACCATCATCATCGACATCATCATCACCATCATCATCGACATCATCATCATCATCACCATCATCATCGACATCATCATCATCACCACCATAATCATCATCAACATCATTATCACCAATATTGTCATCGTCATCACCATTACCATTATTATTATCATTATGTTGTTGTTATGATTCTTTCGCCCATTAAGTGAGCAGTTTGCAATAGGTGCTTTGAAAGGGATCTTCTCGTACTAGAATTAACAGTTCTCTCAATCCCTGTCACACATTTCTGCCGTCAAATGACTAGCACTGCAGAATTATGAGAGGCCATTCATCTCATTGGTGTAATTGACCTAAACAGCCTTAATGAACTCGGCGCCTTCCCATCCCGCCCTCAGGATGAAAAGGGCTGCTTCATCTCTGCTCATCCCTGACTCAATGGTCTTCTCTGGGCAAAGTGTCACTCAGAGCAGACTGGTGACACCTATCTCATTGGCAATATTCATTTGGGGCTTCCCAGAACTACCTTTATGCCTATAAAATCCAAGGCAATTTTTGTGCACTCTATGCCAACCCTGATCAGATAAGAAAGGGAACATCTGATGTTTCCATAGCAACCACCTGACCCATATGTTCACAAGCTGTGCCTATGTTTCTAACATGCTGAGGACTTGGGGCTCTCACTATCAATGCCACGACCCGCACCCCACCACCTCCTGTCTGGGTCTTTCCAGCCACCTCCTGCCTGACTCTTGATTTTCTTCCTCCAGTCCACTCTACACACTGCCAATGTCCCTGTGAGATTTCCAAAAGGAAAACATGACCGAGTCACTCCTGTATTTAAACACCTCAGAGCTCCCCACTGCCCACAAGAAAAATCCCAAACTGCTCAGCCTAAAACCCAGCGACCCTCAGGATCGGTCTCTCAGAATCAACCTTTGTAGCCTTATTATCAGCTACCTCTGCCCTTGGCGGTCTCCTGCCCGGCCCCATGCCCCTGGTGTGCCTGCCTCCTGTGCTGCTGAGAAGGCCCTCCTCCTCACCCTCTTTGCTCACAGACCAGCATTCAACCATTTCTGAAGTCCAGCTTACACAAGTCATTTCTTTTGCTAAGCCCTCATGATTCCTTGGCAGACACACCCTCCATTGGACCCCCACTACTACTAGTAGTAGTAGTAGTACTACTACTACTACTACTACTACTACTACTACTACATTTTGCTAATATTTCTGTTTACAGATTGATCCCCCAAAAGTATACTCTGAAAGACTCAAGGATGAGAACCACAGCAGAACCATCTCTGAGTCTCAGGGCCTGGCACAAAAGAATGCTCAGGAAGAGTTTAATGAATTAATGATTGGGTGGGTGGGTGGGTGGATGGATGGATGGGTGGGTGGATGGATGGATGGATGGATGGGTAGGTGGATGGATGGATGGATGGATGGATGGATGGATGGGTTCATGAATGCACAGATGGATGAATGGATAGATAGATGATGTAGATGGATGAATACATTAATGGATAAATTAGTAGGTTTATTCACAGATAGGTGGATAGATGAATAGACTCATGAATGGATGGATGGATGGATGGATGGATGAATATTGATAATTATTTTTATACTTTTATTGGTGCATTGTAATTATACATCATAGTGAGATTCAAAGTGATACATTCATACATGCACACTCACTGGTGTGTTTCACTCCACATATCACCTTGCACCCCTCTTCCCTCCCTGCACATGATAGCCAGATTGTAGTGATACCTTCATATATGGACATAACATTATTTAAACTGTTTCCTTCCTCAATCCAACCGCTCCCCACCTCCCACCCCCAACCCCCTTTTACTATTCTACTGGTCTCTCTCTTCATTTATCTGAGTCCCTTTTGTTTCCTATTTTCTCTCTAGCTTCCACATTTGAAAGAAAACATTTTCACGTTGACCTTCTGAGACTGGCTGATCTCACTTAGCATAATATTCTCTACTTCCATCCACTTTCCTGAAAATGACATAATTTTGTTCTTCTTTATGGCTCAGTAAAACTCCATTGTGTATATATACTACATTTTCTTTATCCATTCATCTGTTGACAGACACCTAGCTCGGTTCCATAATTTGGCTATTGTGAAATTGTGCTGCTATAAACATGGGTATGCAGATGGACAGGTTAATGGATAGACAGATCAGTGTGTGGGTGGCAGGTGGGTGAATGGATAGGTCACAGAAGGATGGATAGGTGGACGGGTGGCTAAGTGGTCAGGTGGATGGATGATGGATAGATAGATTCATTTATGGATGGGTGGGTAGACAGGTAGACAGATGGATGGATTCCTGGATAGATGGATTAATGGGTAGATACATCAGAGTGGATGTGTAACAGGAAGATGTATATGTGAATTCTTTAAACTCAACTGAGAATATTTTTTCTGTAGTAAATAAATTAAAATTATTTATTTATTTATTTATTTATTTATTTATTTACTTATTTACTTATGGCCCAAATGGATCTGTTCAATCTTCTATACTTCTGATTTATTGGGGGGAAGCTTATATCTTGTGTTTCACTTTTTCTTAAAGAAAATGTTGATGTGAGTATGAATATGTTCATGTGAGAATTTCATTCTTTAACCAGTGATTTTAAAAGTATAAATCCTGGTGTTTAGTTCTGTAACAGTTTATCTTGATGTTACTAAAGCATCCTCTAGTCTCCAGGTCTCTGTAGGTCATAAACAAAAATGAACCATGATCTTTCAGCTCCTCCCTTTTCAGAACAAGTATTAAACCCACACTCCTCGTCACCCCTCCCTCCAGCACCAGGAAGACCAGCAATGGGGCCCATTTTCTGAGGGGCAGAGTGATTTGTGACCCCAGAACCTAGAGCTCCCCCTTGACTCAACCTCCCAACGTGCCTGCCTCGTGGGCCCCCTTGGGCACCGGCCCCCACAGGAGCAGCACCAGCAAGCCCGTCCACAGCAGAGCAGCCATCGCGTCCTGGGGGTGGGGGGCTGCTGTCCAACCATGCGTCTGAGTTCTGTGCCACTGGTCTCTGCTACGGCAACCACGCGTTCTGAACACAAAGGCACGCTGAGTAATCGACGGCTCTTTTCTTTTTCTCACAGCTAAAACAAGAGAAGCCCCGGCTTGGCTGTCACTTATAAGCAGGGTGCTCCGACCCTGTAGAGGAAGACCGTGTTCTGAGAGGAAGGCATTCCAAGGCTGGAGGGAAAGGCAGGTGCTGAGCGGGGCCTGACTCTTGCACACACAAGGTGCCGTTTCACCCCCACCGCAGCCTGGGAGGCAGGGTGAGTGACAGAGACAGGAGAGACAGAGCTCACCCAAAATCAGCCGTGATGACATGGCAGTGGGATTCCGACTCCCAGAGGAGAGACTCCAGGTCCCGCTCTTCCCCATGCCCCAGGGCCGGTTCCTCAGTGTCCCCTCCTTCCCCCCTACCAGCTGCCACCAGCACGCTCTCCTCTGGACCACTGCCCCTGGCTCTGGTCTGCCACCTTGGACTCCAGTGCCTCCGCCCTGAGCTGGGCAGGACCATACCCTAGGCATCCCTTGTCCAGCGCCTCCTCCATGGCCTGTCCAGCTGGAGAAGGAAGGACCCTTCTGAGGAGACACAGAAGGTTAAAAGCACATGCCTGAACCCCAGTACCTGGGAGGCTAAAGCAGGAGGATAACAGATTCAAGGCAAGGAGGCCCTTGGCAACTTAACAAGACCCTACTTCAAAATAAAAATTTTAAAAAGGGCTGGGAGCATAGTTCAGAGGTGGAACACCCACTGAGTTCAATCCCCAGCGCGCGCGTGCGCGCACACACACACACACACACATAAATAAATTAAATAATAAATAAAGCAGAGGCCTCGAGGAGATACCAGCCCAGCTGCAGAATTGGTGAGCAAGTTCATATTCCCAGAACCTCCACTTTCTGAACTCTGTAAGCACTCACCTTTCGGGGCCATCAGGATTCATGAGATGCGATGCCTGGCATGCGGTAGCGGATGGCATTCAGGAGGTAGTGGCGTTGGTGGCTGTCATTATAGCCCGGCCCTTCTAGGCAGCAGGGCGGGCTCTCTGGGGTCTCCCCCTCTGTCTAGGTGACTTTAATCTCCCAGTTTGATTTCAGAGTCCACAGCGCAGAGATGAGACTTCCCATTTCTTTGCAGGCAGACCCGCAGGCAGGAGAGTGTAGGAAGGGGAGGGATCTTGATCGGACAGAGTACCAGACATGGGGAAGTCCTCCAGCTTCCGGGGCAGAGGACAGAGGCAACAGCTGGGTGGCTGGGAAGGTGGTAGAAGAATCCAAATGTTCAATGGCAACTCCCCTGTTAAAAGACATAAAGTGGCAAAATGGATTAAAGATCATAATCCATCTATATGCTGTCTGCAAGAAACGCACCTTACAGGTAAAGATAGTCACAAACTAAAGGTGAAAGGCTGGAACAAGGTAGTCCATGCTAATGGTACTCGAAGACAAGCAGGGGTAGCAACTCTTATGTCAGACAAAATAGACTTCATGCCAAAGCTTACCGGAAGAGACAAAGCAGGTCATTTTTTATTGGTAAAAGGAACAATCCAATAAGAGGCTATAACGATAGTCAACATTTATGCTCCAAACATAGGTGCAACCACTTTTATTTTATTTATTTATTTATTTATTTATTTATTTATTTATTTATTGTGGTACCGGGGATTGAACCCAGGGGCGTTCTACCCCTGCGCTACACATACTTTATTTTGAAACCGGGTCTCACGAAGTTGCGGAGGGCCTCACTAGGTAGAGAGAGACAGAGAGACAGAGAGAGAGAGAGAGAGAGAGAGCGAGCTGAGGCTGGCCGCGAACCCGGATCCTCCGGTCTCTGCCTCCCAAAGTACTGGGATTACAAGCGTGCACCACCACGCCCGGCCAACCACTTTTATAAAACAAACTCTTCATGACATTAAGTTTCACATAGATCCCAGTACAATAATACTGGGAGAATTCAACACATCTCTCACACCACTAAACTGATCTTCCAGACAAAAGATCAGCAAACAAGCCTCACTCCTAAAGAACACCGTAAACCAAATGGTGCTAATAGACATATACAGAATATTCCACCCAACTACAGCTGAATGCACATTCTTTTAAGCTGCCCACAAGAACCTTCTCCAAAATAGACCATATCCTGGGCCAGAAATCAAGCACTAGCAAATTAAAAAAAAAGTAACATAATTCCCTGCATCTTTTCAGACCATAATGGAATGATATTAGAAATCAACAATAAGAAGACCCAGAGAAATTTCATAAATACATGGAGACTGAATACCACACTGCTGAATGAGGAATGGGTCATAGAAGAATAAGGGGAGAAATAAAAAATTCCTAGAAACAAATGAAAATAGAGATACAACATATCAAAATCCTGGAACACTTTGAAGGCAGTATTAAGAGGAAAATTCATAGCACTGAGTGCCCACATAAGAAGAACAGAAAATCACCAAATAAATAACCTGATAACACACCTCAAAGCCCTTGAAAAGCAGGAACAGTCTAATCCCAAAGCCAGTAAAAGACAGGAAGTCATTAAAATCAGAGTAGAAATCAATGAAGTAGAGAACACAAAAAATACAAAAAAAATCAACAAAACCAAAAGTTTGTTTCTCAAAAAAATAAACAAGATAGATAAACCATTAGCCAACCTAACCAAAAGAAAGAGAAAATCAATCCAAATTACTAAAATAAGAGATGAAAAAAGTGATACTGCCACAGACAGCACGGAAAGCTAGGGGATTATCAGAAACTACTTTGAAAAACTATATTCCAACAAAAGGGAAAACCTAGAAGAAATTCACAATTTTCTAGACACATACAACCTTCCTAAATTGAATCAAGAAGATATAGAAAATTTAAACTGACCAATAGCAATGAAAGAGATTCAAACAGCAATAAAGAGCTTGCCATCAAAGAAAAGCCCAGGTCCAGGTGGTTTCCCAGCTGAGTTTTATAAAACCTTTATAGAAGAGCTAATCCAAACATTTCCCAATCTATTCCATGAAATAGAAAGAGATGGGACTCTCCCAAACACATCCTATGAAGCCAGCATCACATTAATACCAAAACCAAATAAAGACAACTCAAGAAAAGAAAACTACAGACCAATATCGTTGATGAACTTAAGACACAAAACTTCTAAATGAAATACTAGCAACATGCATTCAAAACCACATCAAGAAAATTCTATACCATGACCAAGTTGGGTTCATCCCAGGGATGCAAGGCTGGTTCAACATATGAAAAACAATCCATGTAATTCACCACATAAACAGAACTAAGGACAAAAATCACATGATCATTTCAATAGACACTGAAAAAGCATTCAACAAAATCCAACACATGTTCATGTTAAAAACACTGTAGAGAATTGGAATAGAAGAAACCTATCTCAGCATCATAAAGGCAATATACAATAAACCCACAGCCAACATCATACTGAATGGAGAAAAACTACAAGAATTCCCTTTAAAATCAGGAACAAGACAAGGAAGCCCACTATCACCACTCCTTTTCAATATAGTACTAGAGACTCTAACCAGAGCAATAAGGCAAGAGAAGGAACTCAAAGGAGTGCAAATAGGAAAAGAAGAAGTGAAACTACCTCTATTTTCAGATGACATGATCATATACTTAAATGACCCAAAAAACTCAACCAAAAGACTTTTAGAACTGATTAATAAATTCAGCAAAGTATCTGGATACAAAATCAATCTAAAAAGTCAGAAGCTTTTCTATATGCCAACTATAAATCCACTGAAAAAGAAATCCAGAAAACGTTTCCACTCACAATAACCCCCAAAACAATAAAATACTTAGGAATAAATCTAACCAAGGAGGTAAAAGACCTCTACAATGAAAATTATAAAACACTAAAGAAATTGAAGAAGATCTTAGAAGGTGGAAGATCTCCCATGCTCTTGGATAGGCAGAATAAATATCAACAAAATGGCCATCCTTCCAAAAGTGATCAACAGATTCCCCATTAAAATACCATGGTCAGTATTCACAGATATAGAAAAATCAGTCCTAAATTCATTTGGAACAACAACAGAAAAACCCAGAAGAGCCAAAATAGTTCTCAGCAAAAAGAACCATGTAGGAGGCATCACAATACCTGACTTCAAACTATACTACAGAGCCATAGTAATAAAAACATCATGGTACTGGCACAAAAGCAGACACATAGACCAATGGAGCAGAATAGAAGACTCAGAAACAAATCCACACACTTACAGCCAATTGATTTTTGACAAAGGGGCCAAAAACATACACTGGAATAAAGATAGCCTCTTCAAAAAATGGTGGGGACATAACTGAGGGAGATGGGAGGGGGGAGGAAGACCTGAAGAGGGAAACTCCTCAATGGTCATGATGTGCACACACAAAGATATCAAAGCCAATCACAGTGCTGAGCATAGGAAGGTGGGGAGCAAGAGGGAGTGGGGTGGGAAGTGGGGGAGGGCTCAAAAAGTACTGTGTGCATGTATGCCTCTACCACCCTGAACTTCATCAAGATGTATGATTACAGTGTATCAATAAAAAAAAATAGCTAAGCATGGTGGTGCACACTTGTAATCCCAGTACTTTGGAGGGTGAGACAGGAGGATCCCAGGTTCGAGGCCAGCCTGAGCAACACAAGACCCTCTGCAACTTAGTGAGACCCTGTTTCAAAATAAAAATAAAATAAGTCTTGGGGTATAGCTCAGAGGTAGAACACCTCTGGGTTCAACCCCCAATGCCCCAAAAAGAGAAAATTCATAAATTAACTAAAAGCCAAAAATTATTAGATTTTTTTGACTCAAAATGAAAATAACATTGATGTATCCTAATTTTTAAACAAGTAAACATCAGTCTCCATAAGCCACTGAAGCAAAAGAGCTTCTAGAATCCTTATTCTTATTAAAGTGGAAAAGTCCTGTAGGCCCAAAAGTGAGAGGCCACAGTGGGCCACACCCAGCCGTGACCCGCCATGCGACCTCACAGGAGCCCTTGTGACGGAGTCTCCAGCAGCGGCTATATAAGGCCCTGGCTTTTGTCCACTAGTACAGGGAGTTCTTGGTGGTGACCTGTCGGACTCCAAGGTAATTAGCAGTTTGGTGGATTGGTGGCTCTGGATCTGGTTTGTTGGTTTGGGCTTTTGGCTTTGTTGTTTTGCTGCGCATTTGTTTGTTTGGGTTTGTTATTTTGCCGTACTTTTGTTTGTTGGTTTGTTGCTGTTTTGTTTTTTAGTTAGCATCATTAGTTGCTATGCGGCTTTCGATGGACAGTGCTAGGAGAGAGTAGAGAGGCCTGGCCAGGCCTCGCGGCCAGCTCTCCCTGCGAGGACAGCCTCAGGGACAATTATATGGTCCTGAGGGACATCGGCAAGGGCGCTTTTGCCCGGGCCAAACTGGCCCGCTGAATCCTCACCAGGACCGAGGTGGCTGTCAAGGTCTTGCCTATGGTTCGTGACAACCTGTTCCTTTGATCTGAAATGGGCATCATGAGGACAGTGGAGCACCGAACATCGTGCAGCTGTTTGAGCGCATAGACACGGCCGACTACGTCTACCTGGTGATGGAGCACGTGAGCAGGGGCCGCTGCTGCGCCCCATCTGGCAGTCGACTGGCATGGAGGAGGAGGAGGCCTGGTGGGTGTTCAGGCAGGTGAAGGGCACGAGAAGGGCATTGTGCACCGCGACCTAAAGCCGGAGAACATCCTGCTGAATGCAGAGGGGAACGCCTAAGTCATTGACTTTGGGCTGAGCTGCTGCTTCACCGCCGGGCAGAAGCTGACCACCGCCTGCGGCACTGCCTGCTACTGAGCCCCAGAGGTCCACCAGGGCCAAGGATATGGCCCCGAGGTCGATGTCTGGGGCCTGGGGGTAGTCCTCTACTGTCTGCTCGCAGGCCGCCTCCTGTTCCACGGCACTACCTTGGAGCAGCTAAGGGAGCAGGCACTGCAGGGAAGGTACTCGGTGCCCCCTCACGTTTCCGCCCAGGCGCGAAGCCTCATCAACTGCTTATTGACTATTGACCCAGCCCTGAGGCCCATGGCTGACACAGGGTCAGGAGCGTTCACCTCCTCCTACCCAGCCACTCCCCAAACGCCCCAACCCGGCAATCCTGAGCGCCATGCATCACCTGGGTTATGACTCACTTCAGACCTGGCTGTCAATGGTGAATAGGATGTTTGACCACGCCATGGCGACGTACCTGCTGATCCAGCGCCAGGTGAGCAGCAGGGCAGGGCTGGAGCATTAGGGTGTGGTGCCGCCCCCATCCCCTAACCCTTCCGCCTTCCCTCTGCCTCTGAGGAGGAGAGTCAGACAGCCCGACCTTCACGTCTGCTGGCTGGTGCCCTCTGAGTATCCGCCAACCCAGGAGGAAACGCTGGGCCAGCAGAAGGGCGGCAGAAGGGACAGCCTGCCTGCCATTCTCCTGAGCTGCCAGGCCAAGAGGACCCTCCCTCCCAGCGCAGCCCCCCAGCATGGTCCTGAGGCCCCCCAGACCAGCACCCCGCAACCCCATTGTAAGCCCGCCTCCAGTGCCCGGGACGACAGGAAGAGCTGGAGGCGGGTCACCAGGAGGATTGTCACTGGCAAACTCCGCACATGCTGCTTCTGTGTGCTGGCTCCTGGAGCCAACAAAGTCGCTCCAGAGAGAGGGGGGCAGAGGCGCCCCACATTATTCAACAACAAAGTTGCTCCAGAGAAACCAGACAGATGAGGTGCATTAAGCCATCTTCCTGGACCCCGACTTCGGCCAGAGCGGTCTCAGCTGAAGGCTGGGGTGCTCCAACTGTTGGGGAATCCTCCACACTGACTCCAGTGAAGAGGCCCCGCCTGGGAGAAACTAGACACGATTTTTCCAGGAAACTCCTTTTCCCTAAGATGATTCTTAATTTTTTAATTTTTTTAATTTTTTTGCGGTACTGGGGATTGAACCCAGGGGCTTCTACCTCTGAGCTACATCCCCAGCACTATTTTTTATTCTTTATTTTGAAACGGTCTCACTAAGTTGCAGGTGGGCCTCACTAAGTAGCTGAAGCTGGCTGTGAACCCAGATTCTCCAGTCTCAGCCTCCCAAGTACTGGGATTACAAGCATGCGCCACCATGCCCAGCTTCCCTGAGATGATTCTTAATAGTTTTTCTTATAATAAAAGTGAGATCCTTCCTTAAAAAAAAATTTTTTATACTGCAAATGTTCTATGTGAGATGCATATAGAACACATTCATCGCAGCATTGTTAGAACTCGTGAAAGACTGGGGACAGCCGGGCGTGGTGGCGCACTCTTGTAATCCCAGTACTTTGGGAGGCGGAGACCGGAGGATCCGGGTTCGCGGCCAGCCTCAGCTCTCTCTCTCT
>PVJS01002413.1:0-84732 GCA_004027185.1 Glis glis | reverse complement strand
ACACACACTCACACACACACACACACACACACTCACACACACACACACAGCAGCAGTTTGCTTGCATGGACACTTCCCACTGCCAATAGCCATATATGGAGATTCCAGCACATCAGAACATTTAATGGATAGTTGCAGAAAGTTCTACTGGAAAGCGTGTTTCTAGACTTGATCCTGGGAGCACAGCCCCTCCATGTAGGTTCCAGCAGAGCAAAGGACACAAACATGAACTTTAAGTTCAAAAAGGGGAAGTGCTAGACTCCATCCCAGCCTGAGCTTACCCAGGCCTTTTTGAAGAAGTGACATTTAACTGAGACCATCCAGTGGTTGGTAATGGTTTGTGGTGTTCATAAGGAGAAAAAAACATTAAGGACTGCAAAAAGATGAAGTTTCCTAGAAGTTTTGCTTTCAGTGTTGCCCACATTCATAAACCATGGTGTCAGATAAGGAAGTATCATTTCATTTAAAAAATTAAAGAAACCAAGCCCTTCCCTTAAGGGAAAGTATTGATTTAGCATTCAGAAAGATTTTGAGAAGGTAAGTTCCCTTTGCCATGGAACATACTTACACAGGCAGAGCTCCGTTTAGTGTGCGTGGCTTTATTGCACTTCGTAGATATTAAATGTTTTTACAAACCCTGCGTTGAGCAAGTCTGTCAGTGATATTTCCCCAAATGTGCTCACTTTGCCTCTCTGTGTCACATATTGGTAATTCTCATAATATTTCAAACTTTTTCATTATATCTGTTATGATGGTCAGTGAACTTTGATGCTACTATTGTAATTGTTTTGCAGTACCATGAACTGCAACCATCTGAGACAAGGAACTTCAACAGTAAGTGCGTATGTTCCGACTGCTCCACACTCTGGCTGTTTCATTGTCTCTTCTCAGGCCTCCATATTCCGACACACGACAATGTTGAATTTAGGCCAATTAATGACCCTATGATGGCCTCTTAAGGTTCAAGTGAGAGGAAGTCACATGTCTTTCATTCCACACCAAGAGATAGAAATGATTGAGCTTACTGAGGAAAAAGGCTGGCTGAAAGCTGAGAGCCTGAAAGCTTGGCCTTTTGTGCCAGTCAGTCAAGTCATGAATGCAAAGGAAAATTATGGAAGAAAGTTAAAAGTGCGTCTCCATTTGTATTTCTTCTTTTGAGAAGTGTCTATTCAGATCAACTGCTCGGTTTTTAATCAGATGACTTGTTTTCTTATTGTGAAGTTTTTTGAGTATTTACATATTCTGGATTTTAACCTTCTGTCAGATGAAAGGTTGGCAAATATTTTCTGTAGGTTGTCTCTGAACTCTGTTGTTTCCTTTCTGTACAGAAGCTTTTCCATTTGAGTATTGACATTTATCAAATATTGCTTCTGTTTCTTGTGCTTTTGCAGTCACATCCAGAAAGTCATTGCCTGTATCACTGTCTTATAGTGTTTCCCCTGCTTTCTTCTAGTAATCTCAGAGTTTCAGCTCTTACATTTGGATTTTGATCCAGTATAAGTTGATTTTTATGAAGAACTTCTCAATATCTTTAGTCATCAGGGAAATGCAAATCAAAACTACAAAGAGATTCTCCTTAACCCCATTAGAATGACTATTATTAAAAAATGCCAGTTAGGATGTGGAGAAAAAAGAACTCTTCTACACTGTTGGTGGGAATGTAAATTAGTACAAGCTACTATGGAGAAGTTTGAAGGTTTCCCCCAAAACTAAAAGTAGAACTACCATATAGACCTAGCAATCCCATTCCTGGGATTATATGTCTAAAGGAAATGAAATCAGCATACCAAAGAGATCCCTGAATATTTATTACAGCACTATTTACAATAGTTAAAATAATAAATAAGCCTAGTGTTCATCAACAGATGAAGGGTAAAGAAAATTTGATTTGTGTACACAATGGAGTATTATCTATCCATACAATGCAGTATTATTCATCCATAAAGAAGAATGAAGCCCTTTCATTTACAGCTAAATAGATGAAACTATAGGACATTATGTTAAATGAAATAAGCCAGACCCAGAAAGACAAGTATCGCATGTTCTGTATTATATATGGAAGCTAGAAAATTTTGACCTGAAAGTACACTAGTGATTATTAGGGACTGGGAAGGGTACAACAGGGAGGGGAGGGCGAAGAAAAGGGTGGTGGGATTTATCAGTCCATGTTGTATGTACGTATGGAAATAACACACCAAACCTCATTAACATGTAAAATTAATGTGCTAACAAAAGTAAAACTAAAAATGTGCTACTCCTGCAAACACAAGAATGGTAAAGCCTTATTGCTGATATGGAGAAAATTCAAGCCAGCCACAACATTCTTTGAAACCAGAGCCTAATCCAGAGCAAAGCTTTAACTCTCTTCAACTGTATGAAGGCTAAGAGGTGAAAAAGATGGGGACGAAACATTTGAAGCTAGGAAAGGTTGACTTATGAGGCTTATCAGCCATATGCATATCATAAAATGCAGGATGAAGCTGCAAGTGCTGATGCAGAACCGGCACCAAGTCATCTGGGAGATGTAGCTAAGATAATCAGTGAGGGCGGTTACAATAAACGACAGGTTTTCAGTGTAGGCAAAACAGCCTTCTCTTGGAAGAAGATGCCAGCTAGCACTTTCATAGCTGGAGAGAACAAGTCAGTGCCTGGTTTCAAAGCCTCTGAGGACAGGTTGATTCTCTTGTTACGGTTAAAGCAGCTGACGACTTGAAGTTGCGGCCAGTGCTCCTCTACCATTCTGAAAATCCTAGGACTGTGAGGAAGTATACTAAATCTGCTTTGCCTATGCTCTGAAAATAGAAACACAAAATCTAGATGACAGCGCATCTGCTTACAGCATGGTTTACCAAATATTTTAAGCTCACTGTCGAGCCCTGTAGCTCAGGAAAAAAATGTTTTCAAAATATTACTGTTCATTTATAATGCACCTAGTCACCCAAGAGCCCTGATGGAAATGTACAATATGATTAGTGCTGTTTCCATGCCTGCTTACAGAGCATCCATTCTGCAGCCCATGGATCAAGGAGTAATTTCAACTTTCAACTCCTATTATTTAAGAAGTACATTTCATAAGGGTATAGCTGTCACAGAGTGATACCTCTAATGGATATGGACAAAGTAAGTTGAAAACTTTCTGGAAAGGATTCACCATTCTAGGTGCCATTAAGAACATTTCTGAGCCAAGCACAGTGACACGCACCCATTTTTAGACATTTTTTAGATATAATGCTATTGAACACAAATAGACTACAGTAGAGGGCAAACATTAATGTATACTGGGAAACCAAAAGGTTTATGTGACTCAGTTATGATATTTGCCTTATTGTGGTGGTCTGGAAATGAGCCCACAATATCTCTAGGATATGCCTATAGATACATTCATAAGCTCGCTATCAAAGATATAGGGCCTAAATCCAACCTGGAATTGCTTCACTCTGTGAACAAAAGAGGCCTCAAAGATCATGCAGCTCATTATTGCTTCAGACTCACATTGGAAAACAGACTCCTACTGTTGAGAATTCTCTAAAATCTCAAAGTGAGATTGGGCTGTGTCAGACCTGGGAATATTTCATTATGGGATATCCCTATCCAGTGCTTTGAACAGTGCGCTATAGAGAAAATCCAAACATGGACGACTCTCCTTAAAAGCTTTTCTTTCAAATTGTTTCATATACATTAATGACTAGGCATAAAGGTCATCCATATTGGAAGAGTCCTGGAATGTACTAAAAGATCTAGATTCTAGCTTTAGCTTTATCTAGTAGCAATGTTTCTCTAGGAAAGTAATTTAATCTCTTTAAACTTGCATATAAAATAGTAAGTGAGTACCTGTGTATCTCACCCTCATGTGTGGTCAAATACATAATATATATAAAATATTATTAGGACGGATGGTGTCTGCTTTGACATTTGAAGAGCTTGAAAGTCTTCACTCACATCAGGACAACAAGAAAAAATCTAAACAAACAAAAAAATCAGCCACTCTTCTTAGAGAAGAGAATTGAGGTCACACCTTGAACCCCCTCCGTGAATATTGAGGAGCTAAGTAAATACAGAGAATCACAACTTACCAACTTACTAGAGGAACAAAAGCTGCTGGAGCCAGGAAGGGGTTGGGGCATTTAAACCATAATCAGCAGATCGTGCAGGCGCAGTGTGGACAAGGTGAGACTGGGACGCTCTGGAGGGTGGTCCAGTCTTAGTGGGAGCACACAGGAAAGTGCATTTTACTTCCAGAAGCCCCACCAGATTCTCAAGGGGAAAATGTGGAAAAAAAATTCCTGTTTGCTTCTGGCATGGGGAGGCATAAAGAACCATTTGGAATTTACCCAGAGCTCTGTGTTTTATGAAACGAAAGCTTGTCCTTGAGGCAAACTTTACCAGAACTGTATCTGAATTGGAGAAGGGGTGATTGGAGACCTTTTGAGAGCTTTCTAGATTCTCATAGAAGAAGAAGAAGAAAAAGAAGAGGGCTGAGAAACTTATCTGAAGGTCATAGTCCATGGACTCTAGACTACTAAAAAAATAGAGGTTTGCTCATAAGATTGTGAAAGATATTCACTCTCAGTGCCTTTTGACCACATTAACAGTGCTGTAGTGTGATAAGTTAGTTAGTAGCTGAAGTAATCTGTAGCTAGAGTCTGTAGCTAAAGTGACTCCATGATTGTTACTAAGGGCAACCTCACCTTGGCTATTGTACAAGGAAGTTCTCTCTAATAATCAAACCAGGATACGGGCACATAATTAATGATTTGTTGATGCAAACCAAATGTATTACAGAAACTAACTGTGTTATTGTACGTGCTAACGGCTATTCTGGCTTCTGTACTTTTGTTATGCTTGGCTTGCTTGGCTTACCTGAATACTATGGGAACAGTAGGGGCTGTCTACCCCTGCTATGGAAACCTGCCATGGGAACCTCAGTTTGCATTCTAGGCTTGTACTGTTTCTTCCCTATATAAGAAGATGCTGGAGGGCAGTCAAGTACCACACTTGGTCACAATACCAGGGTAGTCCCGGCTGCTAGTTTCTTTTAATAAAGACTCTCAATTGGCAACATTTGAGGTCTGGTCAGTCTTGTCTGGGTGGTCTTCCCCCATAACAGTAGTATAACAAGAGTGGAGTATAACTAACTGACAGAGCCACAAGACACACACACACTCTACTTAAGCACAAGTTTCTAAGAAAACCCAGAGACATTAGAGGGACAAAGGGACAATAGAAGAAATTGAGATGTATTCCTACACCTGCAGCAAACATTAAACATGGAAAAGCTGTCATCCAGGAGACATAAAACCAAAGGTCTGTTCACCTTATTTCCTCTTCTCATGAAATCCATTGCCATCTTATGATCTTTTGGGATGTGTGGATGTGGGAGCTTTTTTTTTTTTTTTTTTTTTTTTTTTTTGCGGTGCCAGGGATTGAACCCAGGGGCATTCTACCTCCAGGCTACACCCCCAGCCCTATTTTTCTTATTCTTAATTTTGAAACAGTGTCTCACTAAGTTGTGGAGGGCCTCTCTAAGTAGCTGAGGCTGGCCACGAACCCAGATCCTCCTGTGTCAGCCTCCCAAGTACTGGGATTACAAGCGTGCGCCACCATGTCTAGCTATGCGGGAGTTTTTAAAAGACAATCTAGGCTACTTACCCTCTTCCCTTAGTTGCTAAATGATTTTATAGACTGAGCCTGTATCCTATTTTGAGGATCTCTATATATAATAGGAAATTATTAATTGTTATTAATTGTGTGAAGGCAGAAAAAGCGTGCTGATTCTTTAGATTATGTAATCATGTACTTCAGTGTTTAAAAGAACTTTTCCTCAGTTTTTGTAGAAAGAAAGCAATCAATTAAACATAATTTTCTTTCTTTCTTTCCTTCCTTCCTTCCTTCCTCCTACCCCCCAAATAGCATACTGCCAAAAGCTAGAGTTCCTGCTTGGGCAACTGGTCCTTAGGCCATAATTTATATTATTCATCTTCCTGCGCTACCATCCATGCTAAATATCCCTCACTGTGAGTTGCTGAAATGAAGTCCAGGCTGAGCTGCTACAAATGCCCATGTATAGCTCCAAGCACGAAGGACCAAGAGAGGTACCAGTGAATCTTTTGGATTCCACATGTACAATTTGCTGTCTTTACAACCAAAATGTCTTTGGTTCTCCATATTGATCAGCACAAAGTACCTTCTTATTATTGCCTGCATGTTGACAAATCTTCCTCTAGTTTTATGTTCTACTTTTCCTCATGCAAAGAACAAAGTTTCATTCTTACATTTGTCCCATGGTTGCTGATAGTAAACATTCGTTGTGTTATTTGCTAGTGTACGTTATTCTTCTTGCAGAATGGACTGTGTTTTCCCACGTGGTTTGTGCTGACATCTAAACTCGTCTGTCATTGGTCTGGAGGCAGTGAAAGGAGATGGGATCTTGAAATGAACAACTGTTACCTTGTGGGGAGCCTGCCTCAGGAGGGTCTGAGGCGTCCAGCTGAGGAGAGGCTAGAGATGAGATGCTTCTGCCATCCTTGATGGCGCAGAGCATCTGGCTGTTCTGGGGTGTGTGTGTGGGGGTTCTGACTTGTCCACTCAGCTGTTCCTGTTTCAGGTTACATGGTCCCACACTGTTCCTGTAAGGGCCTTAACTTGGACAGATGAGAAGATTTTACCTGTCAAGTCTTTTTATGCAGCTCTGCTACCATTACAATTCCATGCTGAGTCTGGTTTTAATGTCTGCCTTTGGATGGATGATGGGAGGCTGAAACAGGAGGATCACAGGTTCAAGGCCAGCCTAGCAATTTAGTGAGACTCTCAGCAACCTAGCGAGACCCTGATTCAAACTATAAAAAATAAAAAGGGCTGGCAGTATAGCTCAGAGGTAGAATGCCCCTGGGTTCAAACCCCAGTACCACTCCCCCCCCAAAATAATCTAACACCACCATGAAGACCTTCATTCCATAGTTTGAGTTGAAAATATGCTAATCAGACCTTGTCATTTGGTTTATTTATTTGGGGGAAGGTACTTACAGCTATTAATAAAAATCAGCTAACTCTACCATCTTTATTTAACACATGATTTTCAAGAAGAGTTTTATTACATTTTGGAAGCAAACAAAATTTTCTAAGAACAACCTTAAATTAGGAAAAAGATACTAAGTTACTAAGAATTGATGACGCTATGTTGAAATGTGTTCTTGCTCTTTCTGAAACCATATTTTCCATGCAAAATGTTTTACAATGAAGGTTACCACAGTAAATAACATAATCATTAACTTTTGGTAATTTTTAAAAATAAGGTTCATAAAAAAGAAAGCTTTATTCCATAAGAAGTTTGCAATTATATAAGTACAATAAACCAAACTAAAGATACTGTTAATCATTTATTTTGAACTTCAGAAAACATGAATAATCTTGTTGGGTGTGGTGGTATCTGCCAGTAATCCCAGTACATAGGCTGAGACAGTAGGATAGATTGCAGGTTGGAGGCCAGCCTCAGTAACTCAGTGAGACTCTGTTTTGAATAAAACAGTAAAAAGGGCTGGGGTGTAGCTGAGAGGTAACACCCCTGAGTTCAATCTCCAATACCAAAAACTATTTAAAAAATTAAAAAAAGAATACACTACTGCACTTTACTTGTTTATTTGCACACAGGCCTTGGTACAGATGCCCTGAGGCATATTGAGGAATGACAAAGAGCCGGCCACAGCTGGAGCTGCCGGTGAGAAGCCGTGGTGGAGATGGGGCTAGAGAGGTGATGGGGGTAGTCAACATGCTGAGAGGCCTGTGGGCTTCCAGACGACTTTGCTATACCTATTCCTCCGAGAGAAACGGGAGCCACTGAACTATTTACCACAGGATATTTATTAATCCTCAATTTCTGTGTTACAAATGTAACCACCCAAAATTGTAAAATTGTAGTGGCATGAAAGAAGGTTTAACATGTATTATCTGCCACAGTTTCTGTGTGAAGACCTTGGGAGCGGCGGGGCGGGCGCCGTCAGGTCGCGGTGGGTCCGGGGGGCCCGTCCTGGGCGGCTTACTCACATGATGGCGAGTTGGCTCTGGCGGCTGACCGAGCCTCGGTCCCTCCCCCAGGGCGCTGGTGCGTTCTGCTGGCATGGTGCCGAGAGTCCAAGATGAGACTGGCGTTGTCCTTTGTGACCTACCTCTGAAGTCGCACACCATCACTGCCGCGGTGTTCTATTCGTCAGCGTGAGAGCAAACTGCGTGATGGCGTGGGTACCAGGAGGTGACAACCACTGGGCCCTCCTGGGGGCCGACGATCAGGGGAAGAAGGGAGAGGATTACGGAACCGTGTCCTCGCATGCACACAATACGCGCGAGGCAATGGCCTCCGAGCACCCAGAGAAGCCAAGGGTAGCAAGAGCGTAGGTGCCCAGGAGGGTGAGAAGACAGGCTTCTCTTCCAATGTTTTCTGCTTCTCAGTGACATAGAAATTAGGTCAAGTGTGAGGACCAGGAGGAGGTGTTGGAGGATCACAAGTATTCATACTTTTTCAGTATCTTTCAAGTGGTATGGTAGTCATTGTCACTTGGTCATTAAGGAGAAAAAAACCCTTTTTGATCATTGTTCTATATAAGAAGGACAGCCTGGGTTTTAGTAAAGTGAAACAAAAAACAGTTCTGGATATATATTCATTATAAATAGTTATTTTCTGTATTTATAGAATTTTCTGTATTTAAAGTTGGTTTCAAGAACTTAATTTAATTTTTAACTGGTACATAAAATACAAAAATTGCACATATTAATGGGGTAAGATGATGTTTCAATATATGTGTATGTTGTATAATGTTTAAATCAGGTTAAACATATCTATTTTGTCATCATTTCATTTGGTGAAAACTTTTAAAATCCTTTTTCTAGTTCTTTGAAATGTACAGTTCATTATTTTTATCTTTGATCACCCTACTGTGTGATCAGAACTTCTTATTCCTATCTAACTGTAACTTAGTACCTTCTGATCAGCCATTCCCATCCCTCCACCTGCCCTATTTAATCCAGCCTCTAGTAACCACCATTCCATTCTCAACTTCTATGAGATCTGCATTTTAAGATCTCCTATATGAATGAGATCATCTGTGCCTGGCTTATTTCATTTAACGTAATGTCTTCCACTTCTATCCATGTTTGCAAATGACAGGGTTTTATTCTTTTTTATGGCTAAATAGTATTCCACTGTGTATATGAACCATATTTCAATTTCATCTTTATAGCATGGAAACTTTTAGGCCATAAGCATCCTTTGGTTTGCAACTAGATTACTCTGTTACTTCTGCTTAATGAACAGAATAAAGTACAGATAATTAAGTGTGCTTAAAGGAAACATTAAAAAATAGTCTTCTCCTTGCCCAATCAGCCCAAGATCACCAGGGACAAACTCATAGGCCAACTAAGTCCGGTTAATTGACTCATTGCCCTGTGGAGAACTGCACATCAGAGGAGCTGTGAGCGGTGAGTGTCTCACCAGGTAAAGGAAGAGTGAACAAAGAACATTGGGAGAGAGTAGAGTTTGGTGCAACGCCAATGAAGTTGAGTTTTGTTGACTCATAGCAAAGTCGGCTTGTATGTAAAGGGAGTCAACACCAGTTCTGGACTGTGAAATGGACCTATGGTCCTGCTTTTTGGAAACTAAATTAAGATGTCAAATGTGTTCAGGAGTCCCCTTCCCCATCTGTAGCTCTGCACGGGACTGCAAATCAAGGTGGTTTCTCTGTGTCCTGATGACTTAACTCCTCAAGGCAAGAGTGGGGTGTTTAATTCTTACTGATAATTTCAAGCAGCAATGTTTCCAATAGTTAATGATTTCAGAGAATAAAATTTCTCGTAAGAAAGCAGTAGTCACTCCAAATGCTAAGGCATTTCATGGATATAGTATGTATTTGGGAGAAATGATATTTTCAGATAAATTTGTACATGACTTTTTCTGTAACTCTGATTCTGGACTGATGAATGGCAGGAAAATTTTTACTTTCTTAGTCCAAGAAATTTACTTTTTTGGACAATATTACTGTAACTTACCATAGCTCAAAATATTGGTGTATAAATCACTTTCCCTTCCTGGGAAATCTCATTCATGACACATAAAGAGCTTGTATTTCATTTTTACAGTGTGTACTATAAGGAGGTTGGAAGAGGTCCTCACCAGCCTATGTATATAAAATTAAGCCATTTTTATTTTTAGTACACAAATGACACGCCTCCAACGCATGTTTACCAGATCTCAGCATCCAAGCATCTCATGTTTAGGCTGGCTGGTTTCCTAAGGGAAGTCTCCGCTCCCACTGTGATGTGTTTCTGTTCTTTCTTGTTCTACCTTGCCCTGGCTAACAACGATGACCATCACAGTGGTCTGAAGACCTCCTGTTGCTATGACTGATGGAGCTCTTGGTGAGGCCGTTGCACTCCTGTGCCCATAGCTGCAGCTCCCCAACAGAGCAGGGCATTGTTGGATTATGTAAGAACCTTGGAGAGTGTCAACGATGTCATCTGTACTTTGTTTTCTGTAAGCAGTCCTCAAAACTTACAAAGCAAAAGCAAAAGCAAAAAAATAAAATAAAAAAAGAAAGAAAAAATCAAAGAAAGAAAAGTGAATTGATAATAAAAGGAAAGAAGGAATGAGGTTAATATTCTCAAAGATCCTTTTGTGACTCTACCTTATACAATGATCAAACCATGACACTTGACCTCACCCCACATGTCACTGACTCTGATTTTGTAAAGAAGAAAGGATTTGCCTTTCATTTGAATAGTGATAAACCTGTATATTTTCTTTAAAAAATTGGGAACAACCTGTTTGTTTAATTTAAAATCTCAATTTTACTCTTATACAGTGACAAGGGGGATTCAAATTAGTGCCACACTATGGAAATCAATATGGAGGATCTTCAAAACACTAAAAGTTGAACTACCATATGATCCAGATATACCACTCCTAAGTATTTCTCCTAAAGAATTAAAGTCAGCATACTTTAGGGAAACATGAATATTCATATTTATTGAATATAATGCACAACAGCCCAGGTAAGGAGTCAGCCTAGATGTCTGCCAACAGATGAGTGGATAAAGAAAATGTGGTATACATGCACAATGGAGATTTATTTAACCCTAAAGAAGAATAAGATTATTTCATTTGTAGGGAAATGGATGGAACTGGAGAGCATCATGTTAAGCAAAATAAGTCAGACTCAGAAATTCTGACAGGTATTGTATGTTTTCTCTCATGTGGAAGTTAGAAGGGGGGAAAAAGGGGGATGCCATGAAAGTAGAAAAAACCACTAGGGTAGAGGAAAGGGAACAAAGAGAGGGAGGAGTGGAGGGTACAGGGAGGTACCATGGAGTAATAGTGACCAAATTATTATATGCATGTACGAATATGCCACAATGAAACCCACTGTTCTGCATAATTAATATACACCAATAAATAAAAAACCCATCTTTAGAGATCAAAAACACCTCATCCTGTCATACTTAAGTATAATTTTTTACTCGATCAAAAACCTTAAATCCCTTAGCCAGGCATGGTGGCATATACCTATAGTTGTAGAGAAGTGTGAGGCAGAGGCAGAAGGATCTCTTGAGCCTGTGAGTTCCAGACCAGCCTGGGCAGCAACTTGAGATCACCCCCCTACCCCATCTCAAAAACAACAACAACAAAACCCAACAACAAACAACAAAAAACTCTTGAGTACAATCTTAGCTAGGACATACTATTGCACAAGTAATCTTTAAAATCCCATTCCCCACCAATGAACTTATATGGCCTCTCGTGCCTTGCTTGTTGGCATGGCCATGTGATTTTCTTCAGCACTTTTCCCCAGTCAATGATTCACAGGTGAGGATCACATAATACCTGTGGTGGAAGGACAGAGCAGAAAGGCCATCAGGGATGATGAGATCCTGCAGGGGCTCTAAGAGGGCTGGGGAAATAAGAGGGAAAGAAAGGCGCTGATAGAAAAGCCTTCAAAAAGAAAGACTTTTGGATGCCCTATAATAACACCAGTCATAACTAATGATTATTCAGCAACTACTATGGACAGGTACTGTACAAAGACTGTTAGCATTATCTTGTTCAATTCTTAGAACTACTTAATGAGTTACATGCTATTGTAGATTTTATGGATGAGGATTCCAAGGTTCAAGGAGCAGCTTGCTCAGGTCGACATGGCTTGGAAGTGGCAGTGCTACTTTTTTTCTTTTTTCTTTTTTTTTTGCAGTACCGGGGATTGAACCCAGGGGCGTTCTACCTCCGCGCTATACCCCCGGCCCTATTTTTTATACTTTATTTTGAAACCGGGTCTCACAAAGTTGCGGAGGGCCTCACTAAGGAGAGAGAGAAAGAGACAGACAGGGAGAGAGAGAGAGAGAGAGAGACAGTGAACGAGCTGAGGCTCACCGCGAACCCGGATTCTTGGGTCTCCGCCTCCCAAAGTACTGGGATTACAAGCATGTGCCACCACACCCAGCTGGCAGTGCTACTTTTTAAACCAAAGTGTCTCTGATTTCAGTGCTTGTGTTATTCTTAATATACTTTCCAAAATATTGTGAGGTATGTGCCTCATTCTGACCCCTTTAAATAGACCTGAAATGCACATGCAAGTAAGTCTCGGAAGCAGGTAAAAAACTGTCCTGTGTTTATGTGTCTTTACATCCATGAGTCTGCTTCATTCGCTGCCAATCAGCTACACCTTGACTTTTTTGTTTCTCTGAGTCTTCTGTTTGGACTCTGATCCCACTATCCTTCTACTTTTCAGATGAATGTCTCATTTGTAAACTTAACATTCAAAATTCTCCTTTAAGGAACTCACTTGGATGTTATTAGATTTCATAAACCAATATCACCAATAGGAGTCAGCTTCAGAGTTGCCAAATAATTGCTAGAAAAGGAATAGATTTGCTTGAGGAAAATTTCAGCTTTAAACTGTGAATATGATATGGGATGATTATTAGTAAAAGCCTAGTAGAAATTTGACCCATGTTGTTTCAGTCACAATTCTCACTGCTGTGTCCAAAGTACCCGATGACCACAACTTAGTGGAGGGAAGACTTATTTGCTCACAGTTCAAGAGATTTCAGAAGTTTCAGTTCATCTTAGGCCATACCTGCAGGGCTCAGGACATGGCAGCAGGAAACAGAACAAGAGGAGGGACTCTGCTCTCACATCAGGGGGGCTGGAAGCAGGGGGGAGGTCTGGAGACATATTTATAACCCCAAGATCACACCCCCAGTGTCCTACCGCCTCAGCATCCAAGCCGTGCCTCCAACAATGCTGTCATGTCTACAGCATGAGGTCTGGGGGACATTCCAAACCTGAACCCTAACACCACTAAGGTGAAAAATTGAACATAGGCAACAATACAATTTGAGGATACAAGGCAGCTCCTTTAGTTTTGTGTTCTCTCCACATCTGCTGGTAAGAAGGAAAGACATTACTATAAAGCTTAGTCTGATCTGCTAATTCACACAAAGGCTTTATTCAATATTGAGTCTCTCAGCAACAATAAAAATAACACGAGTAGTGCTCAGTTTATCAAATGGCCTCACAATGCCCCAGTTATGTCCCTCAGGTGGTGTCTCTGTGTGTGTGGGAGGGATATGGTTTAAGGGACATTATGTACCTGGATGATTCAGAGTCTTAGGACGCTATTTCTTATGAATCCTCCAGCGTTCAGGAGAATGTCCCATCTAATTTCCATCTCTAGTGCTGGCATTCATGGCTAAATTATAACTCTTGCCTTTTGCTCCCATCTCTCCATGGAAACTGTCAAAGTCACCCATGGCAGCTGTGTTGCTAGATCCAATGATTAATTCTCTGTCATTATTTATGTGACTCTTCAGCAGCATCTGTCACAGTTGATTTTCCCTTCTCTTTGATGCTTTTCATTCACATGACTTCCAGAACACCACGTTCTTCTGTTTTTTTTTTTCTTTTCCTCCAACTCTCTGAAAGCTCCCTCATCTCTCTCCTTGGATCATTCTTTCTTTTATTCCCAACTCCTTCGTTTTGGAGTTTCCAAATTGCTTTTCTGAAATCCAGTGTGGTACCTGTAATAGCTTACTCAGTAGCTCCTCTTGAATGCCTGAGAGACAACTCTGATATACCTCAAACATGTGCCTCCTAGTGGCCACCGTCATTGCAGTTGCCCAGGTGAAGACTCTCCATATCCTTATCTCTTCCCAGCATAATGAACAGAGATTAGGGTATTTTTGTTCCTAGGTCCTGTTTCTCTGATTTGCAACCCTTTCTCTTTATTCACAATGTCTGTTTTGCTATAGCACATACCATTTTAAAGCGTGTAAAATTGTTTTGAAAACTAGAGACCTAGGTAACCTTGGGGTAAAAGTACATAGAAAATTTGAAGTTTATAGTCAGATCTGTTTCATCAAAATCAAATGCATAAATTGAACTTTAATACTTTCAACTGGTTACATTTCCTTAACCTTCTTTTGGTCCTTTGTGGTGTCTTAAATTCAACATGTTCAAAACATCATCCTTCCTGTAAGAGACACTTGTTGCTATGTTGGCCCTTCTTCTGGGAATAAGACTTACATTATTCTTGGAATTGCTTTGCTCCTTGATTTAACCTTGTTCCTTTCTTGAGTATTGTCATTTTCTTATATGAGCCACCTCACCAGACCCCATTTGATTCTTTCAACAATGACAATCTGGCCCAAACTGAGCCCATTATTTCAAAACCTTTGTTCCAATTGGTTGATCCATTATGTGACACAGATCAGGTCAATTATAAATCCCTCCTGAGATTATTTGAACTTGGAACCAAAGATAATAAAAGACAATTCCCCTTTGGAGCTAGAACCTTTGAGAAATTTCCAGCTATGTGAAGGGAAGCAGTCTGCAGTGAGAGAGAATGGGACCAACATGCCGAGAGAGGTGCAGATGAATTGCCAAGGACTGGGCTTGGGATATTCTTGTCCCTGGGTATAGCCCAGTTGGCTAGTCTTTTGGCAAGAACTAATGACAAACTTATGCTTTTTGTTATATAGAGCCATTGCTAATTAGCCTAGGAGGGGGACACATTAGTTATGTTATATGGTTGAGAAGAATATCAAAGTAATTAACATAATCAAATAGCTGCAGTAACCAGGTCTCTATTTATGCCTGTGACTGACACTTCAGAATGGCTACTATTCTCTTTTTATCCATTTCCTACTTCTGCTTGTCTCAGCTTTAGTTTCAGTTAGACTTCATGCCACTAGGCTTTTTTCTAGAGCGTTGAGGAAGAGGGTTGAAAGTTGCTACAATCTTTTATTTCCCCTAAATGGAGATCCCCAAAGTCAAAGGCTCTAGTGGGTAAGTCTGAACTACTCTGAATGGAAAGACTGCTCATTGGCATAGCTTAGCTCCCATGACCACCTCTGAACCAATCACTCTGGCCAAAAGCATGGGGCGTTCTGGCCATATGCTACTTTTAAGGCTGTGGGTAGGTCAGCCATAGCTGTACTCAAAACAAGAGAAGTTGAGGTAACATCACCATAAGAATATTATAATACACTCTGAGAAGACAATACTGTAGCTACCATAGCCCACTACAACATTTTTGTTAGTTTAATTCTTGGATTCCATGCAGCAATGAAGTCATTTTTTGCCTAAGCTGGTTGAGTTGTTTTCTCTCATTTGTAATTGAGCGTCCCAAAGAACACACCTCTTCCACATACATATTATATACACTGATGGAGGTCTTAAGAAGCCCGTGCTTCATTGCTCCAGCCCAGACGTACTGCATCAGAAACTTTTTTTTATGTGTGTGGTACTGGGGATTGAACTGAGGGGTGTACTACCTCTCAGTTACACCCCTAGCCCTTCTTATTTTTTTATTTTGAAACAGGTTCTCACTAAGTTGCTGAGGCTGGCTGTGAACCTTTGATCCTACTGTCTAAGCCTCCCAAGTACTGGGGACTACAGGCATGTGCCACCATGCCTGTCTTGGAACATTTCTTTTTAAAGTTGCTTCCTGGCAATTCAGAGCAGATGGTTTGTAGAAGCAGTTGTTTAGCAAACACTGTGCTTGCATATCTGCATCTGTCTGACACGGGAGTTCTCCAATGCATCCTTTCTTCACTGACTGGATTTCTTCCTTTACCTGCTCCTGAGATATCTCCTGATTGGCTGTCCTGATTTTGAAGTCTCTTCAGGTTACATCACAGTTGTCTCTGCTCTGGACCCTTGGCCAGTACTCAGAGTCAACCCTTCCCACCATTCCATTCTACAGTTGTACAGCCTCTTCCTTACTCCAGATCTTTGAGTTTACCCTGCCTATTCCTGCTTTCTCATCTATAATTTGATCTCTAGTTTATGCCTAAATTAGTTTTCCTGACTTCTTTGGCTATGTCCCCAACCATAAATTCTTCTTCTCACTTGGCAGCCTTGAACTGCCATTGCTAAATGTTCACTAGCACTTTAAAATTATTGTAAATGTTCCAGTCAGTGGTACACTGCAGCAGAGGACAGATTGTATGCATCTCTTCCAATTCCATCTTCAACAAAATCACATTTGTTGTTTGAAATTGAATATGGTGTGAATATTGACACCACAGAACTAAGCAGACTCAGCAAATGTCACATTTTTCCCCCAGAGGACTGGTTGTTAAACATTATCAGCATTCCACCAGCTCCAGTGAACAAGCAATCAGTGGGAGCCTAGGACCAGCCTGTGGTAGCAGGTATAAGCACTGCACATAAGCAATGTACACCATGGACTAACACCAGCTGAAAGCAAAGGTGGAATGAACCTGGACTGGTGGGTAACTAGTGGTCTCTAGACCATAAAAGTCCCAAGTCAATCTCATAACCCTGCTTCAAACCTATTCTACTCCTGCAGTGGTCCATCTAGGGTAACAGCAACAACTGCATTGAAACTCGAACATGTCATTCAAGCAATCTGTGCTCAACTTTCTCATCTGTAAAGTGGACAGACAGATGCCAATGATATCTATCTCACAGGACTGTTGTGAGGAATTAAATGAATTGTGATTAGTAGAGTGCTTAGAACAATGCCCGGCACAATGATGATTTTCTGAAATGCTTGCCTCTGTTGTTTCTCTCTCACAGCCTCCAGCCTGACTTTTAATTGACTTTCCAAATGTGTAGCTTGGGTCTGACCTTATTTTGCCACTTCTACTGTGAGCATCCTGGATCCAGTCTCCATCATGTTGATATAAATTATTTTGATGGGCCAAGGATGGTTTTCTTGCTTTCTTGCCCTTTCTGCAGTATTTTCCTAACATGACAACCAGAGTGATCCCTTTCAATCACTTTTAGCCACTCCTTGGCTGAAAACCCTCTAATGGCTCCCCATTTCCCTGAGAGGAAAAGCCAGCATTCTTACAATGGCCTAAAAGGCCTTGACTCTGAGCTCTTCACTGATATTATCTTCCATGACATTCCATCCCTTAAGCTATATGTCTGTTCCATTCTGGCTTCTTCCAGGAGGTCCTCCTAGCCATTCTATAATGGGGTGAGTGAGGGGTGTACTAGGATTGTTAAACCAAGAATGGGCATGAAAGCAAGAAAGGGCATAGTGAAGGCAATGGGGGCTGGGCAGAGTGGATGGGTTCAGTAGTATAGATGGAAAAGTAAGAGTCAGCGAGGGTGGGGCCAGGTTAGGAATTTTGTCCCAATCAAACCAAGTAAGAACAAGATCTGTATCCAGTCACTTGGAAGTAGGCCTAGTATGAAAAGGCAAGAACACAACTCCAAGGGCCTGCAGAGCACCAGGCAACCTTGAATCACCCCAGGTCCTAGAAAGGGGCCAAGTGTGGTCTGGCTTTGTTGCAGAAGTATTCAGTGTTAAGAAGCCTGTGCATGTTTTGACAGAAAAAAAAAATATTTCCAAACTTGGTGGTTTGTGGAACCGACTCCATTAACAATATTGACCTGCTTCTCTTCTAGAAAAATGATGGAATGACTTAAGCTGATTAAAAGTTTCTTGGGAACAGCTGGATATGGCTAGGGCATAGCAAAGAGCAAAACTGTAGAAGCCAGGGCATGTGGGATAACCAGCCCTGGTCTAGCTCAAGAATAGCCTGCCTTTTCATTAAAGACAGAGAAGGCAGAGACCAAGAGGGGATGCACAGCATGTCACCTTTAAAGCATAGGCTCAGGCTGGGGATGTAGCTCAGTGGTAGACTGCTTGCCTAGCATGTGTGAAGCCCTGGGTTTGATCCCCGGGACTGGAAAAAAAGTATAGGGCCAGGATTGCAAATTAAACAAGCAGTTAATAAAAAATAAAGCAAAATCTAAAACAAGCCTTTTGCTTTCTCAAAACATTGCACTGAGAAAAAGATCCCACCACAAAATCTACTGGGTGGGATCCTAAATATTTTCCTGTAGCCCGGCCTCATCTTCTGCCTCTTCCTTTTACTGATCTCAGTTTAGTGATGCTGTTCCAGTCTGTACATGTACCTGTCTGGCTCTCTTTCTCACCTGTTAGCTCACTGTTTCCTGCCTGTTTCTAAGAGTTAATGCCCCATTTATGATTATTTGGCAGTGGCCCTTCTACTCACTGTGGAAGGCTTAGGACCCTATACTTTAGGTACTGTTGATATAGTTGGCCGTCCCCACTTGCCCCATCCTGACTTCTTCTAGACCATGCCTTTAGGTTGGTCTAGGTTACCCTCAAAGATGTACAGGGTGCTCTGTGCAAACATCTCATGACATGATAGGAAATTACATCATAGCATATCTAGTCACCAAATAAAATATCTTGGCATGCTGATAAGGCCAAAACTTAGTCTTACTATGAAAATTTGTTCTACTTGAGAATTTAGGGCATGGTCCATGATGACTCTCCTATGAATCCATTCTAAAATGTCCCAGTGAATGAGATAAAAAAATTGGTGATGAGTAATTTCCACTCATATATATTTGGCACACAAAATTCCCCACATGGCCTGTGAACTTCCCCTGTCCCAGCTGAGAGTGCAGCAGCTAGGCACACGGCAGCCACAACCATCTCCAGAGAGCCCCCCTTGGCTGGCAGGAACCACCTTACCCAGAACTGCTTAGGAAATTACTCCATCTCTGCCTCATTACTCTACCTGGATGAGATTTCAAATGCCAGTTTTTGTGCATTATGGAGATGGGGAAAAGATGCTTTCTCCCATAGTCCTCTGAGAAAGGCTGTGGTCTGTGACTTTGTGCTGTCAAGTGGTGCCAATTAAAATTAACCTTCCTTCAACCTTTCAATAAAATCTACCTTGTGACTTTGCATTTTTCGTCAATTCAAGCATAAAAACTTTTCTCCCACTTTGATTAAGGCATTATTTCCAGATGAGAGCTCTGATACATCTTCTTGGACAAGCTGTCAAACTTATGCTTCATCAAATATGCCTTCCCCAAGTAATGACTTGCCCCTTTTTTGGGTAATAGATCTTTGGACTTGTGAAGTATAGGTAGGAGGCAGTACATTAGTTTCTCTCATCAAATTGCATTGATGTGAAGCTCTAGAAAGAGGCATTGGATTTTGTTTCCATGGCAACTGCTTCACTGCTCAAGGGGAAAACAGGACAGCAATTGAAGTCTGTGTTAATGGCAGCTCTAAAAATAATTGGTAATGTGCAAGTGAAAGGCCTAGGAAGCAATAAAATTGTACCATCCAAGGTGGGATTGAACAATAAGGTCTTGTGCAAATATTACAAGTGTAATATGCTTTAGGAATTACAGGGATGGTTGGTGACAAATATGTTTTTGAGGAGAATCAATTATTCTTTTATTCGCTCATTCATTCAGATTAGTGTTGAATATTGATTATATGCCAGCCATGAAGTAGGACCTGAAGAAGCAGAGATGAGTCAGTACTGTCTTGGTCTTCCAGGTTCTCATGGTATTATGGGGAAACAGACAGGAAAATCCACCATGATTATCATAGACATTTTGTTTGCTGACCCAAGATCCATTCTAGCCAGTCCCCATTGCTTTGCAGCTAGGAGATTAGGATTTATTTTGGCTTGACCCCACAGCCAGCTTCAGGGACAATTAAAAATCATTTATAGTAGTTTATTGGTCCACCACTGAGCATGTAGTTCAAGTTAGAAACCTCTATGACACTCTTTTATCTATAGTGATTGACTTTTGCACAAAGCTCATCAATCTTGTTTGGTACCTGTGGAATGTTTATAATCTCTTCTATCTGGACATGAAAGAGGGAGAATACAGTGTCTGTTTCTTCAGGAAGCACCTTGTGATCAAGAGGAAAGTCAGCCTGAGGATGAAGCCAGATTTTGGACAAGGGCAAAGCCAAGAAAATTACAGAGAAACATAGCAAGGCCTGACCAAACTGCACAAGAGTTCACTCCATCTCTGGGTGTTCTCATGATACTAACCAATAAAATTGCTTTTAGTGGAAGCTTGAATTGGAGTTTTCATGTTTTCTGTTGCCTGAAAAAAACAAACAAACAAACAAACAAACAAACAAACAAAAGAAGCGTATAGCTAATAACCATAGAATAACTTCATATATTGTGAGGCAGAAAATTAAGCTATGAGCCGGGCGTGGTGGCGCACGCTTGTAATCCCAGTACTTGGGGAGGCAGAGACCATAGGATCTGGGTTCGCGGCCAGCCTCAGCTCTCTCTCTCTCTCTCTCTCTACCTAGTGAGGTCCTCTGCAACTTCGTGAGACCTGGTTTCAAAATAAAGTGTAAAAAAATAGGGCCGGGGTGTAGCGCAGAGGTAGAACACCCCTGGGTTCAATCCCCGGGACCGCAAAAAAAAAAAAAAAAAAAAGAAAATTAAGCTATGCTGTCAGCATAGCACCTGATTGTCCAACTGTCTAGAATTGTTGGTTCTTGGCAAAATGGGCCTCTCTTAACCCAAGCTTTATGCAGAAGTGGATGGATCATGAGCCTCAAATGTTCCTCAGTTCCTGCCCCTTCTAGTCTGGTGTGGAAGTAGCAGTTGAGGTTGCACCTTAGCAACTGGGCTGTCCTGGCTGGAAGGTCCCTCTCTAAGGCCTGTCCCTGGCTTGTGCATGGGGTGAGAGTGGGCCATCAGCACCATTTCTACATTTGCTTGACCTCCAATGCCAATCCTTGGTGGGCTCTATCAAGGATCTGGACCTTATCTTCAACCCCAAAGAGAAAGATATGAATTGCTACTTGCTCTCCTCTCTGCCTGGGAACTAAGAACTAGGCTTCATAGCTACCTAGCATCACAAATACCATGCCTGAGGGATGAAACTAGGTGAGACCTAGATGAGCTGGACCAGTTGCTGCAGGGTGTGTGTGTGTGTGTGTGTGTGTGTGTGTGTTGGGGGCAAGCATACTCAGCTATATCAAAGAGCTGAGATTTTCTGAGAGCTTAATCCCAGGCAAAAAAAAAAAAAGTCATCTGAATAAGAAACTGAAGGAATATAAAAAAGCAGCAAAATTCAATAATTACATGTGAAAATGAAAGGAAATTTTCTGAACTTCAATATAAAAATAGATTACAATAAACTACAGTAGAGTCTAGATTATTTTTCTATCTTTAGAGAACATATTTAAAAATTATTACCACATGAAGAATTTATCAAAGAATTTACAACTGAAAATGTAGGATAGATATCATAGAGCTGTATCAGGCAGTTAATTGATAATATTAATAACAATGATTTATTAAGCTTTTGAATTGGTGGTGTTTACGGCATTCGTGAACTTTTAAAAATTTGTAATTTGTTGTCATGTCTTTTCTAAGTATTCACTTTCAGATCTAATTTTGTTTTCTTTTACTTAAATCAGGTCCCCCAAACTGTATAAATGTCAGATACACAAAATCTGGATCTGGCCCTTGTTTTTGTGATTATTCCCAGTGTTATTCAGATAAGCAGGTTTGAACTAAAGATTATCTCTCTCCCATATAGTCTATAGTCTACAGTAAGTATGACCATGGTCAAATACCTGTCAATTTGTCTTTTTATTTTCTAAAACCGCAGTCTTGTTAGGTACATGGTCAGAATACTTAGCTGTAATAGGCAATGGTTTAACCAACTGCTTTGTTAGTACATGTATTAGTTTCCTGGAGCTACTATAACAAATTATCACAAATTAGGTGGCTCAAAACAACAGAAATTTATTTTGCCACATCCCAGGTGGGTGAAAGTCTGAAATCAAGGTTTCAGCAGGGCTATGCTCCTGGTGAAGGTGCTGAGGAGGACTCCTTCCTAGCCTTTTCATAGCTTGTGGTGGCTCCAGCAATCCTTGGCATTCCTTGACTTATAACTACATCATGCCAACTTCTGCCTACATCTTCTCATGACCTTCTTTTGTGTCTCTGTATGTCTCCTCTTTTTATGAGGATACCAGTCATTGGATTTAGGACCCACTCTAATCCAGGATGACTTTAACTGAATTACATCTGCAAAGGTCCTGTTTGCAAATAAAGTCAGATTCTGAGGTTCTGGGTGGACATAATTTTATTTTTTTTCCAGGAGGCATTATTCAAACTACTATAGTACAAAACAGGGACATTATATACCCAGATGGAGATGGAGGGATTCTCACTGTTCACATCCCATCTTGACTCAGCCAGTACCACATTTTAGGATCTATATTCTATAGGATTTCAGTCCTAAGTACAAATCTCTGCATCAGTCAAAGGTTTGCAGTGCAAATATTTGCACCAGTGAAAGATTCGACTGATGCAAAGATTTGAGTCAAAGAGTTGACTAAATTTCAAAGGATTGAAACTCAATTTGAGCTCATTAGTCAAAAGGGGGAACTTACTGGCTAATATTAATTATGGAAAGGGCAGGGGAGATGGAACACAGAACTAAGGACTGTAATCTGCATCATTCTCTTCATTTTCCTGCTTCATTTTCTCAAGCTGGCTGAGATATCAGGTCATGACCAGTTTCTGAGATCACAAACTCATAGCTTCATGATTAGAGAATAAACATTCTCAATTTAAAAGCCCTAGAAAGGAGACTAATATTCCAAGCTTGAGTAAAGTTCCCAAGACTGAACCATTGTCTTACAGTGAGGTACTGTTGTTCTCATAGCTGAGTCATGTAGTCATCCTCTCATCCAGGGGAGTGACGGAGTCTGTTGGCAGAATAAAGGAGGAAAGATGCTTGGCAGACAAAAGCCAGATGGCCACTATCAATACATTATAGTTTCTTTCTCCATTCTTTCCTATAGTCCTTTCAGAGTGCAGGGAATTTGTTTAGAAATTGTATGGATCACAAAACAAGTAATTGCTAAGGCTAGCAAAGAAGTGAAAGAACAGTGGCTTTGTGGGTTTAGTTGCAGGGCTCAAATGCCATTTAAATGAAAACTGAATATAAAAGCATCCTCACTAGAAGGATGAGTAACTTGAATTTTAGTCCCAGCTATACCTCTAACAGTATGTGATCTTGAACAAGTGACTGACCTAACATTACTCTCGCAATATGTTAGGCAACATATAGAAGTCAGCATGAAAGATTTTAAAAAGAGTTTTTAGGAAAATCTGTCTTTAAAATGGCAGAATAATCTAAATCATCTGATAATGCTGCTGATATAATAAAATTAAATGGGTGAAAGTAGTGTATGTTGAAAAGGTCATTTGATTTGAATTTGTTTCCTTTTTACAAAATGTTTGTTTGTATTTATTTTTATTAGGTTTATAGTATTTTTTCAACCTGAAAAATTCTTGACCATTTTCTCCTCAAATATTATTTTTGTTTCCTTCCTTTATGTGCCATGAATATACCTTTTCACCATGTCAGATGTTTCTTTTCTTTTTTTTTTGCGGTACCGGGGATTGAACGCAGGGGCGTTCTACCTACACACTACACCCCCGGCCCTATTTTTTTACACTTTATTTTGAAACCGGGTCTCACGAAGTTGCAGAGGGCCTCACTAAGTAGCTGAGGCTGGCCACGAACCCAGATCCTCCAGTCTCAGCCTCCCAAGTACTGGGATTACAAGCGTGCGCCACCACGCCCGGCCTACCATGTCAGATGTTTCTAATACTCTTTTCTATATTCTCTATTCTCTCAACTTTGTGTCAATTTGGATATTTTCTTTTAATCACCTTTTCAGATTACAAATTCTCTTTTCATCTGTATTTATTTTGGTTTTTTGAAAATTAACTATGATAGGTTTATTGGTAGTTTTCTTTATAGTTAATCTTATATTGAGTTTGTTAATTTTCTTGAATCTTGGGATTGATGTCTTTTAGCAATTTGAAAAATTTCTGACATTTCTTTTCAAATATTGTTTCTGCCTCATTTATTTTTCCTTTTCATTTAATTAATTACACATATGTTTGATCTTTTAACTGTGTCCAATTCATCTTTTAAATACTCAGCTTTAATTTTTTCCTATTCATTTTTCTCTCTGACACTTAGATTTTACATTTTCTGGACCTCTTTTTAATTTCATAAACCATGTACTCTGCTTTGTCAACTTTGCCAAAATTTTAATTTTAGATTAAAAAATTTCAGATTAAGAATGTTCATTTGATTCTGCTTCACAGGTTCAATATATTGTTGAGAATCTCTTATACCTCATTTTTGTTCATATATTATTTATTTTCATATATTAGTCTTAGTATTTTAAAGTCTAAGTCACTTGTAGATCTTTGCCTCTTTGTTTAAATCATTATCTCTATTTTAAAGGCATGAAAATTAAGAAATCTAATGAAAACTTAAATCCATTGTATAATGCATAATATAGTTAAAAATGTTGAAAAGGAACCAGTATCTTAAACATCTTTAGTCAAACATCATTCCATATTAGAGGTGAAAAAATTACCTGCATAAAATATATTGAGAAGAAATATCATTAAGCACCATTAAATGATAAATAGCTATAAATCTCTCCAACCTGTTTGCATTCACTAACTAGCACTCCAGAGTAAAGATAATTAGGAATTTTGTTATGGCTTTATATTTCTTTAAATGCTGACTAAAATAAATTTCCAATTTGGGAAATAGATAAGAACTAATGCCATTTGGTTTTAAACAGAATTGTATGGTAGTCATCAAGCTAAAGATATAATAGGAAAAATGACATTATCACTGAAAGGTTGTCTCAGTCTGCATACTGTTCACCCAGATGCTTTTAAATTAACTCCAGCAGAAAGTCTAAGGAACTTATGGATCCATCTCCTAAGCACATTAGGGAATACACTCAACAGTTAGAATAATGGCAGCAAAACATTTTATTTTAACTTTTGAGATAATAAAAATATTCTTTTTTGGTAACTAGATCATATATATATATATATTTGTGGCATATTATAACAACTAAAGATTAAAATAAGCAAGAAAATACCATTATACACTTGAAATTCAAAATTTTGTTAATTATAGGACATGATCATTTTTAGAACGTACCGTTCCCCAAGTCTCTAAGTCGCCTCCACCTTGAATTCCAATCACTTAATTCCCCAGGGTCATCTAGCTGCTGCTGAACTCTCTCTCTGCATTAGAATTTTCTGTCTGCTATTTTCTGCTACATTTCTTGGAGGCATGCTTTGTGTACGCACAGCTCAGGTGTTTACTAACAATTTAAGGGAAAGTTGAATGCAGAGTTTCGGGTGCTTTCTCAGGTTCTTCCACTTGGCCCCTCAAATCTCAGCTACATTGGTATCCTTAACCTCTAGGTTCTGTCCTCAAATCTGTAAGACTGTTGCTTTCGTCTTGTGTTCTCTCCACCTTCAGGAATATTCAGAGGTAAAGGTTAATACAGCTTGTGTGCTTCCATTTTTCAAGGGTTCTAGCTGCTCAGTGTTATCTGGCGCTGGCTTTCTAATGCCTTCAGAGAATTGTTTATATGTTTTTCCAACTTTTAAATATGTTTCCCCCCCAGGACCTAGTAAATAAATAAATAAAAATAAAACTTATTTTGAAACTTATGACAGAATGATAAGTGAATTATTTACCAACTAAAATGAACTATCTATATAACTACTCAAACCAGTCCAGTATAGCCACTTGGCAGATGACATATTCGGCATGATTAGAATTGTTAAATTTGAGGCTGTAGGTAGGCACAATGTACTTAATTATACTGAGATAAGATAGAATGGGAAGAATTGAGGTCTGAAACTAGACGTTTGTTAGGTTTGGGCAGATTCTAAGGGCAGTAGATGGGGAAGAAGATGGAGAATGGGATAGGGCTGAAAGTTTTAGGAGGAAGTTCAATCCAGAAGGTTGGATCCTTTCAGCCCACTGACTGTTAGGCCATTGTTTATCTTTCCCACTGTCACATCCAAAGTGACTTAACAGCCTTTTACATAGTAGTTGCTCCAAAATATTTTAAGAGAAAATATTAAAGAATAATAGAGGAATCTAAAGATATGACAACAAACACCTGTGTTTCTGATAACCCAGTATAGATTTCTCCATAATAGGGAGGTACCTGCCAAGAACTGGATGACTCAACTGATCCAATAATTGGGTGACCTCTTCCTTGACAGACAGATGTATGCATGGGCATGAACAACTCTGAATTAATATCTCTCTGGCCATAATAAATGAATATTTTCAAATTCTACTTTTCCCTGTTCACAGTGTCCTTCTTGGTAATGACAAAGTTAGTTCTTTTTTAGTATGATAGGGCTTTCATGTATTAATTTATCCAAACCTCAGACACCAACCCTATGCAATAGGTGCTATTATTAAAAATAGTAAAATTAATATTCATCTATTTTACTACTAGTGTCATCAATCGTAATTGCTCTGGTAGTATTGCCAGAGGCCTAGGGGAAATGTGTCTAATCAGTCTGAAGGTGTTAAGTCACCCCAGAGGAAATGCTTCAATTTCTGGTCCACACTCAATATCTTTTATAACAAATTCCCCCAATTTCAATTACATTGCTGAAGATCCATCTTACTACAGTCTTGTGCAGCTTACCATAGACTAGTTCTAAATTTCAAAGGCAAAAATGATCAAAGGTTTGCATCCAAAGTAGCATGCAGAATACACTCCTGATTATTTTTAAGTCCTTTGTTAAGTATAGAATAAATTCTAGATACTTTGTTGCATTAATAATTTAGTAAGACTGACAACTATTTTATGAATCTGAAAATATGTTTTGATCAATGAATTTTATCTATCAGTGACTTCTTGTGGTCTTTAGAGCATGCTTAGCCATCAGCATTACCTTTGCAAAAAAAAAAAGGAGAACAAGTGAATAAGCAATTGCTTCTTATGATCTACCAAGCACTACAGGAAGTGTTAAATGGCTAATATTAGAAATACCCTGTGTGCTAGATATAATCCTAGTTTTTCAGATGAGGAAACTGAACAGAATTTAATATCTTGCCAAATGCACCTAGCTTAGAGAAGAATGTTTTTGTTTATAGATTCCTCAACTCAAATGAATTAAATGCAGTTTTCCTCTCATAAGCAGTATTGTCTGGCTGTTTCTATGCTGTAAGCAGCTACTGCCAAAATAAAACAAGGCATTGCTTCTGAGTTGGTGATGACCTCTGCCAAGGATAGCTTCGTCCCCAAAGCATTGCAGTCTAGTGTGCGTTCCTTACTAAACCATTGGCCATTTCCTGTGGAAAAATAACTGGGGTATGTTATTTTTAGAAAAATCACATGTTCATGCTTATGAAAATACTTAATTTTCTTCTGTGTTATATTCCTTTTTCTATTTTTCATTTTAGAACCCAGTTCAGGCTTCTAACCAAAAGCTTTTAGGTTTATAGTTTTTGGCTATGTTACAGGCTACATGATCATGGGAACCCAAGGACCGCCTTTTGAAAACAGCATGATTTTACTATAAAAGCATGACTGGGGATGGCCGGTGGAGGACTGGTTTCTTCTGGTAGTTTTCCTTAGAAGGTCCTTCTGCACCCAGCCATGTGTGCTCCTGTGAATTATCATCTATCTCAAATTCCTCTTTTCCCAGCAGTTATACACTATGACCTTGCTTTGAGGAAGGGGCTTGAACCTACAGGGCTGGGTAGGTGAGGGTGGGTGCCTGGGCATGGTATGTGATAATAACACATTCTGATTTTTTCCAACCCAATGACTGACATCTCTGGAAGGAACTGGAATACTTGAAGAGGAGAACGGTGTGCAACAACGATAGATAAATGTCACACGTGACTTTGAGTCTTCTCATCGCTCTTTACTTTGTTCTACCTTCCTCTTTTGGATCTTCCTATCTTCTGGCCTGCACCATTCTTTTGGTTTCTAATTCAGTAGATCTGGGGTGGTGGTTAACGATTTGCATTTCTAATGGATTCCCAGGTGAAGCTGAGGTTGCTGGTCCAGGGCATCTCTGGTCTAGAGATTGTGATTTCTCATTTTATTACTCTTATTCAAACTGGGTGTTGTGGCACATGCTTTTAATCTCAGCATATGAGAGGCTGAGACAGGAGAATCACAGGTTAGAGGCCAGCCTTAGTAACTTAGCGAGACCCTCAGCAACCTAGTGAGATGCTGTTTCAAAATAAAAAATAATAATGAAAAAAGGACTGGGGGTATAGCTCAGAGGTAGAATTCCCCTGGGTTCAATCTCCAGTACCAATAAATAAATAAAATATTTTCATTCATTCATTCTATTCCTGAGCCAGGCAGTGCCTTAGACATTGCATATCTTTGGTGAAACCCAGCTTTAGTGACATTTAATAAGTCTTAATAATTTAGTGGCATTTAATAAGTCTTTAATAAATATAAAATGGCTATGCTATCTATACTTTCCCAAATCTCACTAGCCTGTGGATAGCAAGCACTCTTTAGTGAGAGTGACTCAAATCGCACTGACTCTTACTCTCTTCTGCATGAAACAAGACCTTTAGCACTTCTCAATGAAGCACTCCATTTTGTCTCGGGGATGCCCGCGCTTGTCACTCCCGTGTTTATAACCCATCAGTTCTGGTGACCAGGCACAGGCCTCACGATGCATGCTTTCTGTCCCTGCAGCTTCTTCAGGGCATGCCGCTGCTGTGCCTGCTCTTGCTGCTGCCACGTTCTATGGGACCACACCAGGGTGCCGCCCAGCAGTGCTGCTAAAGTGCACACCTAGCAGCGCCTGGGCAGCGATGGAGAGAGGAGATGCACCTGGCCTCTGCATCCCATTCCTCACCTGAAAGCCAAAGTGTGCTGCTGGTGCCTCCGCATCCCGCAGGATCATGTAGCAGGTACCTCCATCACTGTCTTCCGGTAGTTGGTATTTCATGAACTGTGAACCTGTTAGGGCTGGGAAGGCAGGGATGGGGGTGTGGGTAGAGTACATGATATTAACCCACTGTCTTTTCTAATCAAGTTTCTCGATTGATTCACAAAACATGTATATGCAGTTGCACACCCCAACAAGTTATCAGATATGCCCCACATATCTGAGTCACAGTAGTTTTCAGACAATAGGGTCTGAAAACTACTAGATAAAAATGAATAAAGGAGTCAAACTTCTCTCTACCTTCTTCTTTTATGGCATTTTTTAAAATGGTGTTTATTTATAACGCCAATGCATTTCTAATGTGCCAAATTTAATCTAGCACAGTGGGGGGGCTTGCTTCCTTTAAATGTAACTACAGCTTATTTTCTTTTTGATCTAAACTATACCTTATGTGAGGAGAGAAGAGATAATTTGCAACTCTTCACTAGTTTCCTGCAAAGAGCCCAAAGGCTGAGGCAGCTTTATCCAATTTTTACTTCTCTACAAAGGCACAGAACTACTCCTGCATGTGTTCTGCCCGAGCCAAGAACGGCCTGGAGCCAGCCCGTCTGCCCTGGCTTCTCCTCTGTATGCGCTGGAGCCAGGGGTGGGGCAGAAGAGTAAGGCCAGTGCCCACTTCTGACCTAGAGAAGCTTAGTCATCTAGACCATCTAGGGGCTTTTAGTGGATGCTCAGGGTAGCCTCAAATTTACCTAATTCTTTTTGTTTTTACTCTGTGATGGCCCTATGAAGTATTAGGTCTTAGAACTATGAGATGAATGCTAATTATTCTAATATGCATAAATGATCTAATTATAAAGAGGTGAAATAACGACCTTAAAATATTTGCCACTTCAAATATAAATCATATCGGCTGTTATACATTTTGTCTGCTGTATTATGGTGTGCTGACGCAAACATTCAGGTTTTGGTCACATAGTAGCACCGTCCTAACACAAACACAACTTTAAAGAAATAGAACAAGCATTCCTAGGGAAATGAGGCTACACGGATTACTGCAGGTTTCCATACTGGGAGAAGGCAAGGAGCCTCCTCTAGCTCCTACGAGAAAACAAAGTGCAACGCCAGGCCTTCATCCCCTGGAATATGCCTACTTCATGCTCTCGTGGGTTCATGTGAACAAAGATATTCATAAGCCGGGCGTGGTGGTGCACGCTTGTAATCCCAGTACTTGGGAGGCTGAGACAGGAGGATTCGGGTTCACGGCCAGCCTCAGCTACTTAGTGAGATCCTCTGCAAGTTAGTGAGACCCCGTTTCAAAATGAAGAATAAAAAAAATAGGGCTGGGGGTGTAGCTTGGAGGTAGAATGCCCCTGGGTTCAATCCCTAGTACAGCAAAAAATCAAACAAACAAAAAGATATTCATAGGTCACTCAGTGTGCTCCATAGCTTTGTAAGGCTAGCTCTGGGGAGACAGAGGCTATCTCCCAAAGTGCGTCTCCTACCACAAGAAGATGTAACTGTATAGAGGAAAGATGTCTTCAGAGGTGAGCAATCACATGTCATATGAATGGGCAAATATTTCTACAAAACATATGTAACTTCTTTTGCATACAGTTTAAAGACAGGTAAAATATGGAGTACTATTTAAAGAATTACCAGCTCGTTGGTATCAGTTAAGCACTGTGCTATAGTTTGGATTTGAAATGCCCCCTGACTTCACATGCTGGAGGCAGGGCGGGAAGGGGGAGTCCCTAAGCTGTGGCCAGACACAGTGTGTGTCCTGGGCCCTGCCCAGCTGCAGCAGCTGGTTCTGACTCTCTCTTTGTGTCCCTTTTGCTCTCTGCTCCTCTTCATGATGCCCTACAGATTCCAGCCCTGGCTCCTGCTTGGAGCTGGCATAAAATGGAGTATATGTATGTGTGTATGCATATGTACTGAAATCTCCAGAATCATGAGCAGATAAATCTTTCTCCCTCTAAATTTTGTGTATGAGGTGTTTGGTCATAGCCATGAGAATGCTGACTGAAACACACCTGTATGACAAAATTTCAAAGACTATTTGGCTCAGAGTTTTCAGTGGTGAGACAGAGCACTCTGGTGCTGTCCAAGCCTGGTGTTAGAATGGGTAACGAAAGTATTAGCAAATTTTATATGGCAAGCAGGAGAGAGGTTGTACTAGACTAAAGCTGGGATTGTAGTTCTGAAAAGGGATGTGGATTCTTGAGGTTAGTGAGCCAGGGCTAGGGATCCAGTGGAAGGGTCTGATCAGCACAGAACGAGGAACAAGATGTCCATCGGTAGGTCTCAGTTTGTGTAATGATCATGGTCAATGACAGCAAGGGAAAACTTAATACTTAGCTTTCCAGCGACTGGAGTCCTTATATATTCTTTCTCACTTTCCACATGGCTTTCAGGAGGTCAGCAAGTGTGAGCCCACAATAGCGGACGTGATACACCTGACAGGAGTCAGGGAAATAAGGGTGCTTTGGGTGGGAAATGGGAAGCCCCGCTCACTGTCTAATCTGGCCCTGGAGTTGTCCAGGTTGAAGGCAAAACAACCTTTACCACACATGGACCTTAAAATCAGAAGTCTTGAGGAGTTAAGATTTCATTGCCAGTGAAACCTAAGACTTTTTTCATTTAAGTGATTAAAAATGCTAACTTGCTTCTAGAACTAGCCATTTAGCTCTTAGAATAGTGAACTATAATCCTGCACATTACAAGTTTTCAGAAGTATGAATTCCTGAACTCCACTCAGACCAAATACATTTGAATCTCTGGGAAGGTGGATGGGACATTGATATATTTTAAAGATTTTCATTGATTTTATTGTTTTTTAACTTTTAAATTTAATTTTTAAATGATTAAGGTAATATGAAGTCTACATTGTAAATAAAAGATGTAAAAATACTTCTCCTTCTCCTTCTTATTTTTCTTCTTCAGATTGAATCCAGGGGCATTCTACCTCTGAGTTACACCCCTAGCCCCCCTTTTTAAAATTTTTTTTTTTGCGGTACAGGGGATTGAACCCAGGGGCATTCTACCTCCAAGCTACACCCTCAGCCCTATTTTTTATTCTTTATTTTGAAACAGGGTCTCACTAAGTTGTGGAGGGCCTCACTAAGTAGCTGAGGTTGGCCGCGAACCCGGATCCTCTGGTCTCAGCCTCCCAAGTACTGAGATTACAAGCCTGCGCCACCATGCCCGGCTTAATTTTGAAACAGGGTTTTGCTGAGATGCTGAGGGTCTTACTAGTGTGCTGAGGCTGTCCTGAACCCAGCGATCCTCCTGTCTCATCCTCCCAAGTACAGGTGTGCACCACCACACCCAGCTTAGTTTTGTTATTTTCTAAAACTAAATTAAACTTTTCTTGAGTCTCATGTTACCCAAATGGCAGAAAGTATTTTTCTATTTGGTTTCAACAGAGACCATGAGCAATAAATGCTTCCATATTCCCAAATGAGGTGTGGATCCACCATGCCAAGGGAAGTAAGTGGTCACTTCACTGGGAAGCCCAAGGTTGCCAGGGAAAAGGATGGTGACTGCATCCATCGGACCACTTGAGGGCAGTACATACAGACCCAAGACAGAAAGCTCAGGGAGAACAGGCTGAAGCAATGAGGTAACTCCTGCAAAACTGGGGCTGCTGGATTCCGAGGGCCGAGGATAAATCAATGGCCAGCAGGGCAATGCTTTGGTAGTGGTGTCTTTGAGGTGGCTACAGAATGCCCATTAGAGGGTCAGTTTTATACATTCACACACCCAGGGAGCGGATACGCCAGTTCACAGCACTATCAAGGAAGTAGCAAGAACTTTTCTGCTGTTACTACTTTTCTCTCTCCACTACCTTTTGATCTTAGAATAACAATAGCCAGGCTCAACACAGGGTGAGTAGTGACTGGTCAGGTCGGACACAGGAACTCTAGACAGGGCCAGGCACAGTGGCGCACACCTGTAATCCCAGTACTGAGGCTGAGACAGGAGGATCATAGGTTCCAGTCCAGTGTCAGCAACATAGACCCTTAGCAGCTTAACAAGACCCTGGTTCAAAATTTAAAAGGGGGGGGGAGCTGGGGGTATAGCTCAGAAGTAGAACATCCTAGATTTAATCCCTAGTAACAAAAATGAAAACAAAACAAAAAAGAAACTTTAAACAGAAAAAAAGAATCTCAGCTGGATCGCCTCTTCCTCTTTTTAAAATTTTTATGGGTGCATTGTAATCATACATAACAATGAGGTTCAGAGTGATAGAAACGTGCACACAACAGTTGGTGAGCTCCCGCCCGGCTCCCTCCTCACTCCCCCCCTTCCCCATACATGATATTGAGATCAGTATTGATAATTTTGTATATGTACATTGTGTCGATTAAAGTGTTTCCTTCATAAGTCTCCCTGCCCCATCCACTTCCTTCCCTTGGCCCCCTCCATCACCCCACTGGGATTTCTCCTCCTTTGTCTGGAGTCCCTTTTGTATCCTCAATTTAGAAGGTTTTGAGTTTTCTTTTCTTTCTGATGCTGAGGTCTAACCCAGGGCCTCCTGCATGCTAGGCAAGCGCTCTCCAACTGAGCCACATCTGCGGCCCTTGGCGATGCTTTTTCAGGGGCAGCTAGTTTCTAGAGAGGAGAAATGCTTTAATTTTAAAAGAAATTCAAAGGCTTTGACTATTATACAGAATGGAACATTTCAATTAATTTATGTATGTGTGTGTGTATACATCCATGGGTGCCAATGACTGAAGAGCTTAAGAAAATTCCAAGTATAACTAGGAAAGTTATGGGGCCTGCCTGAGTTTTCATCCAAGGGCACTGAAAAGAGCTACCAAGGGCTGGGGATGTGGCTCAGTGGCAGAGCACCTACCTAGCACGCATGATGCCTGGGGTTCCATCCTCAGCACTGCAAACAAAAGAAAAGAAAAGGAAACAAAACAAAACACAAAGCTATTAGTCCCTAGAACAGGTTTGATTGGGCAGTGGGGGAAAGTTAGAACTGTTTTCTGATTACATCTCATAAGCCCCATTTATCTGCTGTGTTGGTTTGATCAATATGCTGGCTGCACACATAATTACATGCTTGTTCCCAATTCTCCCCCACGCCTTGGTGCAGGAGGGCTGGGAGAGGGCCTCTGAGAAGTTCAATAAGGTGTGTGTGTTTCAGGGAAGAAAAATACATTGCTGACTATTCCAAATGATCACTCCCGCACCACTATCTCAGTTTAGCCTCCACAAGAAACCTGTGGGACAGTGGTTATGATTTCTCTTAGAGGAAAGGGGACTTAGCTACAATTACTTGCCACAGGAGACCACACCTAGCAAGTGAAGGAGGAGAGGAAAACTCAAAGCCAGGCTTTCTTCCTGGCAGCCCAGTCTCCAGACATCTGCTTTAGTGTCTACTGACCCCCTCCTGTGGCCATACTAGGAGCTGATGTATCGGCCTTTTTCTAAGGAGGCAGTTTTGAGGCGGAGGGAAGTCAACCAAATTTACCAACTTATACAAGTCTCTGTATCTGCCTTCTAGGCATTTCTCCACTAAAACAGTTGCCTTAAAAATGGCTGGAGGAGACTCTTCTTATAATCTGGCCTTTGCCAAAGACTTTTCTCTTTTTTTTGCAATGTGGGGGATGGAACCCAGGGCCTCCCACATACTAGGCAAGTGCACTACCACAGGGCTACACCCCCTTATAATCTTTAAAGATCCAGGTAAGTTATTCTTTGATAAAAATCACAAGATAGAAAAAGCAGCTGTGACACGGTTTCCTCTCAAGAAGTTCGTATTTACTATCTAGAAGATAATTCTGTGCTTATGGAAGTGTGTACTTTTAAGATTTCTGGCACACAAAGAAAATGGCTTTGATGCCTGAATTCTCTTGAAGTTTAGCAAAAACCTACAGTTACTTGTAGGCTACTGTCAATATTGGAATTGTTCCTTCTCTTTCCACTATGTATCAGACCTTTTAAAGAAGGAAAAAGATCCGAGTTTAAGAGTACTGAAAAAACAATCCCATTTTAATTTCTGGCATTTTACCATTTGGACTTATTTTTCTCTCCTTCTCTAAATACTCAATTCCTTGCTCTTTTTTTTGCATCGTAAAATGTAATATTTTTAGGATTATGCGCTATGTTCTAATCTCTTACCCACCCCCTAGTATCACAACCTTCCTGCCTGGTGGGAAGCACCCCCACCCCGTCCTCTTTGTGCTTCTTGACTTCTGATTCTATTTGCCATAGGAACAAACAGAATAAGCCAGTGGGACCTCAAGGTCACCAGTCCTGCCTTTGTGTCAGGACATGCAAACAACCTAGGCCAATCACTAACCTGTTTTTTTAAAAACCTCCAATCAGAGAGGCTCCACGGCCGCTTTTTGTGAACTGCTGCACGGTGTAACTGCACACTATAAATGTCTTTCCCTATCTCTGTGCACTCTTATCTCGCTGTTCTATTTTCCTCTCATTCATAGTAACCCTTTCTTAGCTTTTTCTGAACTTCTAGACCTTCTCTTCCCAGAATTGGTGGGAGACAGTGTTATTCTGCAAATGGCCAGGATGGCAAGGTGAGTGGCAGATCCTGGAAACCCGGTGCTCTACTCCCCAGCTACGTGGGGACAGAGGGCGATGGCATTCCTCATATTTCAAGGTATTTATTAGGCATCCGCTGCTACACAAAGCTAAGCAAACACTGGATCCTTTTAACTTCTCAAGAGTGAAATTTCTGAGTGTGTTTGCAAACAGGACACTAGAGGGCTCCCAGGGGTTAAAAATAAGGAGAAAGCTGAATGAAAACTGATTCTGCACGGCTTTTTTTTTTCTCCAGAATTTAAAATTAAAGAATATATTTTTAAAATCATCTTTTTTTAAAAAAAGAAAAACGTTATGCATTTCAAAACTGTGCAGTAGCCAGTTTACAGGTAACCATTTTGCTTTGCCTTCTGTAGTTTTCAAGGGAGGTTTTGAAGCTGAGCTGAAATGTTTGAAATGTGGAACACTCTTGACCATGAAATATGTTCTACTTACATGCCTCAGCCTTTCAAAGTTCTTTGCATTAGAGTCAGGAATTACATTCTTCCTGGAGCCAAGCATGGGGCCAGCTGTGTAAGTAAGGCTGCTTACGAGCTTCTTCTTTTTAATAATGTGAAAAAAAGAGAACTAGAAATTCTTTTATTTTCTTTCAGCTAACTTTGGTGGAAAGAAAAGAAATAAAAAGTAGTTGGATTTGTGTTTGTGGTATGTGTGTAACTGAGTAAATGTAGTTGCTTCTGTGCTATATAGGCATTTTACAACTTTATATTATGCTAACGCTTAATGTAAGATAATGGAACATATTATGAGGAAAAAATATGTAACATTAGATTAAGAGAATGTTTTGAGTTTGAATGTTAATACTTGGTGCTTCTGCCCAATTAGTTACTGCATAACTTTTAAAAATAATGTAGGATAGCTATACTTAAAAAAATCTATTACTTGTCTTAGTCATGTCTGTATTGCTAAAAGGAAAAGCCCAGGTTGATAAAATACTTTGCTTCTGAATCAAATTAAAGGACTCTAGCTACAGGTCATAAAATATTTTTGGGTTTTTTGTGGTTTGTTTTCACTACTTTAAATGCAATGTCAAAACTACACATCTATCTTGTTTTCATTTTTTAAACTTTACATATATTTAGTGGTGACATCTGGGGAGGAAAGGGTCACTTTTTCCTTTCCTCCTGTACAGGAACTGAAATGGTGTGAGATGTGACTCAGTTAACTCTGTTTGCATTCATTCCCAGCATCAGCCAGCATTCCTCCTTGGGGAGGTTGATAGAAGCTTGACCTTTCTCAGCTCCATCAGCGACCCTTCCTTTCCTGCTCTCCCCACTGGAGACCGCTTGGACACAGGCCGGACCCTACAGCCGAGCTCAGGAAACCATGCATCATGTCGGCAGTCGCCAACCGCAGATCTTAAACTCTGTTCAACATGTGGATGCGGCCGAGAAATGACCTGTCCAGACAAGCCGGCGCAACTCATAAACTGGTTCATCTGCTCCCTGTGCGTCGCACGGGCGCGAAAGCTCTGGAGCAGCCGGCGTCCCCGGACCCGGAGGAGCCTCGTGCTGGGCGCCGCCTGCGCCATCTACCTGGGCTTCCTGGTAAGCCAGGTGGGGCGGCCGTCCATCCAGCACGGACAGGCGGCCAGCCAGGGGCCGCGCCGCAGCCGCGACCCCGCCGGGGCGCCCTTCCCCGAGATCCCCCTGGATGGTACCCTGGCCCCTCCGGAGTCCCAGGGCAATGGGACTACCCTGCAGCCCAACGTGGTGTACATTACCCTACGCTCCAAGCGCAGCAAGCCTGCCAATATCCGTGGCACGGTGAAACCTAAGCGCAGGAAGAAGTACGCAGTCGCATCTTCCCTTCCTGGACGAGAGGCATTGGTGGCACCGTCCTTCCAGCCACAGGAAGCTGCAGGAGGGGCACCTGATGCAGAAATGCCTGGATATGCGCTGGGAGGAAACCGGGTCAAGGTTGGACAGCGACCCTGGAGGTTGGTGCGGGGTTCTGGAGCCAGAACTGGGGGCTCAGACTTCCAGCTGCCTAAGGCCAAAGAGAGCAACATCAGGATCTACAGCGAGAGCGCCCCCTCGTGGCTGAGCAAAGATGACATTCGCAGAATGCGCGAGTTGGCGGACGGTGCTGTGGCAGGCCTCCAGCCGCTGTCCTCCAGGAGCGGCGCCCGCCTGCTGGTGCTGGAGGGGGCCACCGCTGGCTCCGTGCCCCGCTGCGGTCCCAGCCCCTGCGGCCTGCTCAAGCAGCCCTTGGACATGAGTGAGGTGTTTGCCTTCCACCTGGACAGGATCCTGGGGCTCAACAGGACCCTGCCGTCAGTGAGCAGGAAATCAGAGTTCATCCAAGGTAACGGGTTCACATGCTTCGCTGTTTGCAGCTGTTGGGGATTCGGGTTCATTTTCTTTTTTCCCTCACTCTCTTCTTATAAATGATTTCTCTCCACCCACGTTTCACATTTGGACAGCAGCCGCAGCAGCCCTGTCTTTCCAAACACTTGGCATTCATTATTTTCCCAGCCTGGAAGGATAGGAGAGTTCCAGTGAAAGGCTGTGCTGGACATGCAGGAGTAAGCCCACACCGTGTAATCTCTGCTCTCCATTTCCCTGCTGCACTTCCCAGTGGCTTATTAAATCTAATTAAAGCCAAGGCAATTTGCATGATGAGGAGAAGAAGGCAGGGCAGAGGCACAGAACTTGCTGACAGTCAGGGATATTATTAAAAGCTGCTATGGAAGTGGAGTTTTACTCCTTGGAAGTTTCTAAAACTGAGAGGGAAGTGAGTTATCTTTTTTCAGTACATAGAATCTTTTGAAGAGGTGTAGAGCCAAACTGTGTTAGATTCAACCCCTTGCTTTTTTCTCCACTGGATTTAATCCCTTTATTTAACAAATAAGGAAACGAAGCAAAAGCAGTTGATGTGGTCAGAACGTATAATAACTAGTTAGCCGTGTGATTTCTTCAACCTTCATGACTGTGGTTTGTTGAGTATGACTTCTAGGATTCTGTGTTCTTGGGAGACAGGTTTTGGTAGGTGCTAGGGGATGTACCAGTTACTGCAGTTGTAGGTGAAAGCGTTGGTCTCCGGTCATGTCGTGTCCTATAAAGGTTATTCTCTGTGTGTTGAGGCCATTCCAGGATTTGAATCCAAAGTCCAGTGAGTCTGTGGCTTGTATCTGATTGTAGAATCACCCCAAAAGTTACAGCTGTGAATCCAGGCTGGCTCAAGAGGTTGAAAAGAACCCCAAAGAAATTACAAGCTCAAAGGATACTCCCTTTCTCCCAGTCAGCATAAAACTTAGACTTTCTGTGACGTTCCCAGGGAGCCTGGAATGAAATGGATTAAAGCCGTTGGAAGTGGCTGAGAACCAAAGCACATTTCCATTGGCTTTGGGCTTATAATTCAGTTTTAGGATGAATTATTTAAGTACCAATGACTTATTTACTGACATTCCTTACTCATGGCTAAGTGGTCAAGATTCAAAGGTATGTTTTGATATTAGGTCACAAGTAGTCTACCACAATTATGTCAATGTCATTCAGATCAAACATTTAATCCAATGTTGTAAAAGCTAATTTTTATCAAGTACACTATTTGCTAGGCACTATACCAACTGATTCATGTAGTTCACATATGCATGGACTCATACTTCTCACAGTGATGCTATGAGATAGGTACTATTATTATTCCTATTTAATAGGTAAGAAACTTGAGGCTCTTTCAGGCAAATCACTGACCTCAACTCCCACACCTAGTAAATGGCTCAGCTGGGTTTTGAATGAAGGCCCAGCAAACTTCAGAACATACCCTTTTAGCCAGTGGGCTGAGGTGACTAGGCAACGTGTCCAAATTGGACGCCTGGGAGTAAAAAGGGACACTGGTGGGAATTGGGATGACAGGTGCAAATAGAGGATGTTGTGGCAAAGTAGAGCATAGGATCCCCTTCAGTATGCTACTTTGCCATTCATTTCATGTCATAAAAGCATGAGAAGAGACGGTGAACTCTTGGACACACCCTGAGGCAGGGAATGCTACTGTGTCTCCTGACCTTCTCTGGGTGCTCTCAGGGGAGGCTGGGAGAGTGTAGTAGTGGTTAAGAGCCTGGGCTCTGGCCCTCTACCGCCTGGGTTGAATTAACCAGCCACATGACCTGGAAATGTTGCACTATTTCTCCTTGCCTCAGTTTCCTCTGCTGTAAAATGACAATACTGCCTACCTCGTGAGGTTATTCTTAGTTCGTACATGGAAAACACTTAGTTTTTGGCATAGAGTAAACCTTCAGTAAGTAGTGGCTCTCATGGTTACTACACTAAGCACATAAAGTACCAAGTTCATTGAGTCACTCACATAGCCTTCAACCTCGAAGATCATTCATTTTTATATGAAAAACTATGCCTAAAATCTCAGTCTCCTGACTCTTAATTAAGCTTGTTGTTGTTGTTACCAAATTTCCTCTTAGATATTTAATTCTGTGCTCTGAATTTGTGTGTGTGTGTGTGTGTGTGTGTGTGTGTGTGTGTGTGTGTGTATGTGTGGGGTTCTGGGGATTGAACCCAGGGGCATTCTACCTCTGAGCTACACCTTTAGCCCTATATTATTTTTCATTTTGAAACAGAGTCTTGCTAAGTTGCTGAAGGTCTCTCTAAGTTGCTGGGGTTGGCCTTGAACCTTTATCCTCCTGTCTCAGTCTCCCAAGTACTGAAATTACAGGTATGTGCCACCACACCTGGCATTTTTAAAGCATCTTTGAGAATAAAGAGTCAGTCTGAGAGAGGGGTTTGTAATGTCAATATGGACTGAGTGCTCCTCTCTCCCTTTTTACCTAAGTTGTGATGGAAAGAATCAATAAGGTCATAGTGATGGGACTTGATTCAATGAATTAAATTTCTAAGATCACTTTGTAAGGCCAGATCTTCCTTTGTTCCCCTTTTGATATCTTCTTCTATTTAGTGATTTAGAGTCGTAAAGCCTGGGCAGTTTCCTCAGGAGCCTATGAAATGATTTACATATAGGTGTGAACACTACACAATATAATTCTGTGCTTGAAGACTGTTACAGTGATGAAAGTACATGAATAGCCAATTCTAGTCATGATGTAGACAATCTTAGGTTCTCAGTATCTGTATCTACCTACTTATAGTCTTTTCTTGGATCTTTTTTTTCTCCTGATTTCCATAAAAGTGTGAATTTTCTTTCTAGGGCCCTCCTATTTTTCTCAGTCCAATTTTAGCTTTATTTGAACCTCTCTGTCCAGACAGGGAGGTAATAGATTTTGTCTAGTTACCCAGCACTTATTTCTGGCCCATTCTATATTGTGATATTATATGACACATATTTGTGTTACAATTGTTTGTTTACTCATCTTTTTCTTACCCTTAGTGTCTAGGTCCAGAGATATTTCCTGTATTCTTCATTGTTATATTTCTGGAGCCTAATGGAGAATCTGACACACAGGAACACATGCAGGAATGTATTCTTGGCTTGTCCCACTGACTCTAAACAGTAAATCTATATTTTCTTGCAGCTCCAAAAACAGGACAAGTACTACCATTTTTAGACCTACATCCAGGCTAGGATTTCTCCTGGAAGATCTCATAAAGAGTTCAATGTGGAGCTAATGAAAAATGTCCCTGGAAGCCTTCTCAAAATGCAAATAGTAAGGTTTATAGGGCTTATTATGGTGAGGACTGTCAGTATGGCCCATTGGTATCACCCTATAGTATAATTCAATAATGAGTTTTCTGTAGGAGGAGCAGTAGGATTTAATTTGTGTATATATTTCTCTGATGATCTGGCTTGATCTAGGAGTACATCTTTTAAAATTGAGGAGAGAAGGTAGCCAGCAAATCCTGTAAGTAATCTGCCTTAAATGTTGTTTCTGTTCTCTGACTTTTAATTATTATTTATGAAAATCAATTCATGTCCAGTACAAAGAAGGCAGCTAGTCTGTACTGGAAAGTTGAATGAACCTGTTTGGGTCATCCCAGGTCATATTTCCAAAATCCTTTTCAGTAGATATTTAAAAAAAAACAATTTAGGGATGACAGAAAGGCAAGAAGACTGCTCAAGCTCATGCAATGAGGTTGAATATTTGATGAACTTCTTGATGAACTCAAGAAGTCATAATGCTTTTTTTCCTCGTTTCCAAGTCTTTTCTCTTTGCATCCATCTGCTTCTCCCAACACATCCTTTAAGGGGCCACAAGATGTGTCTCCTTTCTCCATCACCACAGCCTGCTTGCATATCTAGTTATCTAGTGTATCGGCAGATGGCTAGCACACTGCAGCCCACACAGAGCGCTCGGACCCCTCTCCTCTCAAGGAGACAACAACCTTAACCAGAGCTGAGAGTTCCTGCATGTTTCTATGTACTGGGTTCCATTCTGTCCTAAGGACCCGTGTTCCCATTATCACATTAAATCTTCATAAAGATTCTGGGAAGTGTACCCAGGTGTCATTGGACCTGGGGACTCTATGACAGACATTGAATGGAGATGGAAATTGAGGCCCAGAGTAATTAAGTTTCTTGCTCAAAGTCACACAAATTGGATAGTGACGAGATGTATGAGGCACAAAGGGAGAGGTAGGAGAGATTGAAGGCTTGACTCTGAGTGATTTGCTTACTCTCACCCAGCCTCTCAGTGAAGCTCTCCATTTGTTCAGTCCACAGATAAACGGCCCTTATTACAGATGCTTCTCCACATACAATGGGGTTATGGCTCGACAAATATAAGAAGTTGGAAATGCATTTAATGTACCTAACCTACTGATCATTGTAGCTTAGCCATGTCTATCTCAAATACAATCAGGTAGCCTACACCAATACTTATATTAGCCTACAACTGGGCACAATCATCTGACACAAAGCCTGTACTATCATAAAGGCTCAGGTTCACACACAGATGGGCCTTTTGTATGCACAGAAGATGCAAAAATATAAAGCACAGTATCCAACACTCTGGCCGCACAGCATACTGTGTGGTATCTGTTGTCTATCCTTGTGATTGTGGCTGACTGGGGCGCCCTGCCGCTGCCCCTCTTCACAGGAGAGAATTAGATGGCATATCCCTAGCCCACTTTGAAAATGCAAAGTGCAGCTTTTAATGAAATCTTAAGTTGAACCATAGTAAGTTGGGGACTATTGGCATAAAGCCCATGTTCAGGGTTTTTAAACTGCTGTGGGTGATTCAGTCTCACAGAGGTCTTAGCTCAGGTGAGTCTGAGGCAAGTTCTTGGACCTATAACCATGCATTCTGGATGATTCTCCTAGAATACAAAGATATACATGTATATATAGATATATAGATATATAGATATAGATATATAGATATATAGATATAGATATAGATATAGATATAGATAGATATAGATATATACACACATATTTGAAATGGGTGGACTTGCCAGTATTTTACTTATACCAGACCATTTTCTAATAGGTGTTACTCCAAAGATATCCTGGAAAATGAGAAGGTTGTGCCTGGGGAAGGGCGAGGTTGTCCTTAGGTAGGGAGGGGCAGCAGGGTGCCACGACGCAGTCCAGCAGTTCTCACCAGTGCCAGTTCTCATCATGTGTGTATCTGTAAGGTGGAATGGAAATGAAGCATCAAGGGTCCCTTTCAAAAATCCATTTTTGTAATAAGATTCAACTGCAAATAAATCTATAAAGAATCTAGTGTTACACAACACACAGTGCCTATACCTTATTTGATGTGTATGTGTGTGTGTGTGTGTGTGTGTGTGTGTGTGTGTTGCTGTGGGGACTGAACCCAGGCACAGTCTACCTCCGAGCTATACCTCCCAGCCCTTTTTTAAAAATTTTAATTTTGATAGAGGGTCTCAATGGGTTGCTGAGAGTCTTGCCACCACACCCAGCTTGATGTCTTGTTCGTTATGCTCCTTAACAATTCTACATAGCAGATATCACTGTTATTTTGAATAGAGAAATCCTGAGGCTCAGTGAGGTTAGGAGAGTTTTCTCAAGTCACCTAGCTAGTGAGCAATGGAATGAGAATTTGTACCCATTTCTGTCAGACACTGATGCCACCACATATTGCTACTGTTAACCCACACCATCTCTCAAATACAATTTGACATGATTATGGGATATTGACAAAAAAATATACAAATATTAGCATGTGTTTTCTGATTTGACCACTGTGCCAACATTCCTATTTAATGTTTTTCAATTCACAATTTAACTTCGATGATATGTTTACCTAAGGGACTCAGAACACTGCTATGAGTTATTTTTTAATGCAAGCCAAAGCTCCAATACTTAACAGATTTTCTTGTTTACCACAAACAACCATATGTATGCAAATGTGACTGAAACATATTAGTTTGTTTTCTGCTTCTCTTATCCTCGCAGGAGTCTCAGATCATTAGGAAAGCCACCAGATACTGTGTGGTGCTGACACATTTAGATAACCTTTTTGAACAACATATTTTGAATTATTTATGTAGGATAAGGCAAAGCAGACTGTGTCCAAGTGAAAGTCAAGAGCGTAAGAAGAGAAAGCCCAGTACCCTCTGTGGTCTTTGATTTGGAAGCTTGGCCACAGCTTCCCTTATATAGCTCACGCAGTACTGTGAGTGCATCTCAGGGGGCTCCATTCGGGTAGCATTTAAGTGTTTTACTGTTTTTCATGCCCAGCATGGAGGATGCATTATGTATGCTTTATTTTTAGGATACTGCTTTATTGCCACAGAGCTGTCAGACTGAATTAAGGTAGCCTGGTTCCAGGAATTCTGTATGGCAGGCTGCTTAGATGACAAACTACAGGCACCCCACCAACTTCCATTTAAATTCATTGTGGATCCCAAGTCGCTCGCTGTTTTCCAACTTTCGTTGCTTTTTCTTACTATGGAGTAGGAGACAGATCCTGTGTTTTTCAGTCGTCTCAAGTCCATCCCAGCGTCCCTGTAAGTGGCGATGGTGCAGTTGCCAAGGCAGAGGGGTGACAGCTTCGCAGCTTATGTTGTTTCAGACTGTCAGGTAAGAGCAGTGTCCTTTTGCAGAGAGTTTTGGGAACCGCTCGGATGTCTCCACTGCTTGGAAACGTGTTGACCTCCAAATCCTAGAAATCTTTTTCATATCTGCAAACTTTCTTAAAATATCTATTTGGGAGTAGAGAATCATGTTTTCTTTTTGAACATTTGGATTGAAAGCATATTGTGTTCTTTATCAGAAAAGCCCTAAGGCTATTTCTTTAGCAGTCAAATTGAGCTGGTCTGCTTAATACTTGCATTCATCAGGGAACAAAAGTTTACTGAGCGTCTGTTGTAAGCAGTGCTCTGCTGCAGGGAAACCTTGTTTGCTCACTACATACCTTCAGAGACACAACAGGGAGCCAGGCAACCTTCTCAGTGTGCCTCTGGGATTTGTCCCTTGATCTCACACATGGCTGGGATAGAAAGGGCAGTGAGTGGTTGCCCCAGGACTCACAGTGTAAAGGGTGCATGTGCCTTAACTTAACTCATGCAAGCTACATCCTTCTATAGGATCACATTTATCTTTGTTAATTTAACAAATATTTATTGAGCGCCTGCTGTGTGCCAGCCACTCTCTAGTCATTGGGACTAATGGTCAAGGATGTCCGCCCTGGTGGAACTGGCAGGAGTGGGTTCTGAGCGAAGTTCAGTTGCCTGGAGGGAGTACTGATTTCAGTATTCAGCACCTTCCTGATTCAAGGCCATGGCCTCTCTCCACGAGGACTGAATCTGCTACAGCCTTGGATTGGTCTAAGTACCACACAGGTGTTGTAGGAGTAGGCAGACATCCTTCCTACATAAGTTAATGGGAAAATATTACAATTTTGTTCCAATTCATTCGTAATCAATTCAATTCAGTGGTATTTACTTTTAAATATAAGGCACTATCCTAGGTACTGGGGGGGGAAGTGGAAAAGTCTCTAAATCACCTAGTTTTGTGGTTAAAGGTATGGACTGTCAGTGTAGACTCCCTTAGTTTGAGTTCTGATTCTGTCTTGTTGCTGTGCCACTGGGGGGAGGTACTAATTTCTTTGTACTTTGTTTTTTCATTGGCATAATAGAGATGATGATGATAGCATAATTTTCATGACAATTAAGTTGATCTTCACAAAATATTTGTAACAGGGCATAGCACATATTAATACACATAAATGTTACCTTCTGTTTTCATTCAGTTTCTAAGCTGATTTAGCTCTTTGTGATTTTATTAGTTGTTTAATATTTTGTTTGTCTAGATTGATGTTTACTTGAACTAAATAAGTGGGCACCTAAAATTTTCATTTAAATGAAATCCTTGCAGTCCATGGTAGATAATAATATCTCTCATCTGTGGAATACTAAGCACTTTATACTCATCTCATTAAATTTCATAACGGTCCTATCCATCAGATATCCCTCTACATATTTTCTATGGGGAAACTGAGGCTCAGAGAATAATGTGTCCTCCAAAGGCTCATGGGTGGCGTGCAGTAGGGCGGGACTATGGACATGGGTTGGGAGGACTCAGTAGCCTTGCTCTCATCACTGCGCCTTTCTGCCCCCCATCACCCCTGCACATCACATGTAAACCACCAACCATTGGCACCTGTGGCTTTCCTGGCTAATCAGACATGCAGGTTACTACCTGCCTTCCCTACTGCCTGATAATCTAATTTCTGAGTGTAGCCCTGATGCCTTAACTTTCCCCTTCTCATGACATCAATCTGGGGTAAGGAGGCAAGAGTCAGTGGTGTTTCCACTACCCATGTTTTCATTGTGTCTATGTCTCAAAATTTTTTGATAGTTGAGCACATGCTAGATAGAATGATGGCATGAAAAATGTCTTTATGTTTCTGACTCTATTTCTCATTTTTCTAATTTATCTAATTCATTACAGTGAGAATATTGAAATCAAATCACAGATTTCTAGGATGTCATATGAACTGAATTTTTATTCTGGTCTAATTTGGGCTTTGCTTAGAACCTATGGGCTATAGAAGAACATTGGTGGACTCTGAAACTTTCATTCATCAGAACCTTTGAGTCCTCACTTTGGTCTAGATATTGCTCAGTACTCAGATGCAAAAATGATTAGACAGGAGTGTTTGTTCTCACAGGATCTCAGATTGGAAGGCAAGAGAAAGCTAAGCAAACCCCCACACAAGAAGGGTCTGATGAACTCTTCAGTGGAGATATTTTTAGGAGGGCCTGCAGGGGTTCGGGAGAGAGAGAGGGGGGGAGGGAGGGAGGGAGAAAGAGAGAGAGAGAGACAGAGAGACAGAGAGACAGAGAGAGAGAGAGAAAGAATATGAATATGACTTTAGCCTAGAATGCATAAGTAGAGGAGTGGGTGGGGAAATTATAATGACTTTTGGAAGAGGTAATGCCAGAATTGATTCTTAAATGTCAAAGGTGATGCCAGATGTGGTGGTCCATGCCTGTAATCCTAGTATTTGGGAGGCCGAGACAGGATGATCGCAGGTTCAAGGCCAGCATGCAGTAACTTAGAGAGACCTTCCTTGTTTCAAAATAAAAATAAAAAGAACAGGGGGTTTTGCTTGGAGGTAGAATGCCCCTTGGTTCAATCCTTAGTGAAGAACCCCCCAAAGGTAACTATGGGTGAATACAAGATGGGATGGGTGTAGGAAGGGTAAAGAGAATAAACATGGAAAACTCACAAAGGCAGAGTGTACTTGCAACTGCAAATAGTTCTGAAAACCTAGAAATTAAGGTTTGGGGAATGAAGTGAGATAAATGTGGTAAGTGGCGAGTGAGTATGTTTTGTGTCATACAGGAGCGTGGACTTTATCTTGAGATGATGGGGAGTCACTGCTGCTCTCGAGGAGGAGAGCGATGCAATTAGCTTTGCACTGAACGAGGATTGCTCCAGCCAGGAATTCACGCTCCTTTAACTACATTAACAAACACTAAATTCCCCAGGAGCAGGCCACTGTACTGAAACTGAGGCTTCATCTGCAAAACATAATTGCTCGTGGAGCCTGGCACAGTCACTACATCATCACCACACTCAGAAGTCAAATTTGATTCCTGTTGTTTTCAATAGAACACTAGGACAGGAAAAGTCTGGGAGTTTCCATTTACATAGCGGAAGTCTTTATGTAGTGGATATCCAGGGCAGACCTAGAAAGTAGAAGTTCCTACCCATTAGCCAAAGGTCCAGAACAAAGACGCATGCTCTGTGGTCAAAGATGAGCTGATGGTCTTGGTTGTCTAAGTGGTTTGTGATGGAGAAAGTCACAAGACATTCTCCTTTCCTGGTTCCTCATCTTTGTTCTTAGCCTACGCTCATTGAAGAAACATGGGGATGATTTTTAACTCAGTCCAACCTAGAGAAAATAAGCTATGAAGTGAAAAACAGCTATCAAGTAAATAAATACTTTTTTTGGTCCAAAGAAATGTATTCTAAATTACCTAGAAGTTTATTGCTTTAAAAATTATTAAAATACTTAGGAATAAATATAACCAAAGAGATAAAGGACCTATACAATGAAAATTACAGAATAGTGAAGAAAGAAACTGAAGAAGACCTTAAAAGATGGAAGACCTCCCATGTTCCTGGATAGGCAGAATAAATATTGTTAAAATGGCCGCACTACCAAAAAGGACCTACAGATTCAATGCAATCCCTATCAAAATACTAATGTCATTCTTCAAAGAACTAGAAAAAGCAGTCCTAATTCATATGGGAGGACAAAAGGCCTAGAATAGCCAGAGCAATTCTGATCAATAAGAACAATGTTGGAGGCATCACAATGCCTGATTTCAAATTGTACTATAGAGCTATAGTAACAAAAACAGCATGGTATTAGCACAAAAACAGACACAAAGACAAGTATAATAAAACAGAAGATACAAAGACAAATCCTCACATTTACAAATAGTTGATTTTTGACAAAGGAGCCAAAAACATAGGCTGGAGACAAGACAGCCTTTTCAACAAATGATGTTGGGAAAACTGGATATCCATATGTAGAACAATGAAATTAGACCCCTATCTCTCACCCTGCATAAAAGTCAACTCAAGATGAATCAAAGACCTAGAAATCAGATCAGAAACTTTGCAATTACAAAAAGAAAACATAGGGCCAACTCTCTAACACATAGGCACTGGTAGAGACTTCCTCAATAAGACCGCCAAAGCTCATGAAATAAAAATGAGAATAAATGGGATAGAATCAAATTAAAAAGCTTCTGTACAACAAAGGAAATAATCAGGACAGTGAGGGAGAGCCTGCAGAAGGGGAGCAAATCCTCTGTTAGAGGGTTAATATCTAATATCGAGAATATACAAAGAACTTAAAAATCTTAACACTATAAAAAACCCAATAAAAAAATTTGCAACTGAGGTGGATAGACACTTCTGAAAAGAAGAAATACAAATGGCCATTAAAAAATGAAGAAAGAGCCGGGCGTGGTGGTGCACGCTTGTAATCCCAGTACTTTGGGAGGCGGAGACCGGAGGATCTGGGTTCGCAGCCAGCCTCAGCTCTCTCGCTCTCTCTCTCCCTGTCTCCCTCCCTCTCTCTCTCTCTCTCTCTCTCTCTCTCTCTCTCTCCTTAGTGAGGCCCTCCGCAACTTCGTGAGACCCAGTTTCAAAATAAAGTATAAAAAATAGGGCCAGGGGCGTAGCGCGGAGGTAGAACGCCCCTGCGTTCAATCCCCGGTACCGCAAAAAAAAAAAAAAAATGAAGAAAGAAAGTTGAACATAATTAACAATCAAGGAATTGTGAATCAAGATTACACTGAGATTCCATCTAACTCCAGTTAGAATGGCAATCATCAAGACTACAAACAATTATAAATGCTACTGAGGATGTGAGAAAATAGGAACTGTTAACAGTTAGTGGGAGTTTGAATTAGTACAACCACTATGGAGATCAGTATGGCAGTTTCTCAAAAGATTAGGAATAGAATCACCATATGACCACTATACCACTTCTCGGTATTTCCAAAAGAATTAAAGCCAGAATACCATACTGATCCATGCATATCCATGTTTATAATAGCACATTTCACAATACCCAAATTATGGGACTGACCTTGGTGTCAGTCAACAGATGAATGTTTAAAGAATATGCGGTATATACACAATGGAATTTTACTCTGCCATAAAGAAGAAAAAAATTATGTCATTTTCAGGAAAATGCATGGAACTAGAGAATATTATGCTAAGTGAGATCAGTCAGTCTCAGAAAAGTCAATGGTCCTATGTTTTCTGTCATATGTGGAAGCTAGAGAGAAAATAGGAAGCAAAAGGGACTTTAGATAATTGAGAAGAGGGACCAGTAGAATAGTGGAAGGGGTTGGGGGAGGAAGGTGGGGAGGGGAGAAAGGAGAACTGCTGAAGGAAGCAGCTCAAATAACGCTATGTCCATATATGCAGGTGTCACTACCAATCTCACTCACATGTGTGGAGGGAGGGTTGGGTGGGGTGTGGAGGGACTCACACCAAGTGCTGTGATACAAACACACTATGTGTGTTTGTATCACTTTGAACCTCACTATGATGTATAATTGCAATGCACCAATAACAGTATATTTGAAAACTTTGTATTTTAGAATACAGTAATATTTATTTAATTTTATTTCTAATTATAACAATTGTGTGTTTATGGGGTTCAAGGTGATATTTGGATACATCTTTATGATTTGGCATGACTAAATCAGGGTAATCCATCACCTTACACACTTGGCACATCTTTTGGGTGAAAATATTTAAAATCTTGTTTAGCAAGTTTAAAATGCACAATGAATTATTAATCTTAGTCACCATTCTGCGCAACAGATCACTGAAGCTTATTTCTCCTGTTTAACTGAAACTTTGCCCCTTTTCATCTCCCCTTTCTCTGCCGATCTCCTTCTTTCAGCCTCTGGTAACTATCATTCTACTTTTCACTTCTATGAGTTCAACATTTTTAGATTCCTTATATATTTGAGACCATGCGGTACTTGTCTCTCTGTGCCTGACATTTCATTTATCATAATGTCCTTGGTTTCTTCCATGTTGTCCCAAGTGGCAGAATTTCTTCTTTTTAAAGTCAGAGTAATATTCCAACATGTATATATACCATATTTTCTTTACCCATTCGTCTGATGATGGACACCTAGGTTGTTTTATTGTGACTAATACTACAGTGAACATGGGAATGCAAATATCTCTTTCAGCATATGATTTCAATTCCTTCAGATGTTTACTGAGCAGTGGGATTATTGGATCATAGATTCTATTTTTATTTTATTGAGGAACCTCCACACTATTCCATAATGACTGTACTAATTTAAATTCCCACCAGCAGTGCATGAAGTGTCCTTTCTTCCACACCCTTGCCAATACTTATCTTTCATCTTTTTGATAAAAGCTATTTTAACAGGTGTGAGGTGATATCTCATTTTGATTTTAATTTACATAGGAATCTATTTCTAAGATGAGTCCTCATATCCAGGACGGATTGTCTGTATAGAATCTACAGAATCTTGCCTCCCTTCCTCTCCCCCTTTCGTGAGAATCACAACACCATATGTAGGTTTATTTATTTTTAGTATTGGACAGTGCTGTATTTTCAGCATTTCACTGGGTTCTCACAGAAGCCTTCCAGGTGGATTTGGAATGTACTTTTCTCATCTTAGGGAACTCAGTGCCTTTGTAGAGACCAGTGACGGTGTCAGGAACAGAATCAACACCCTGTAAGTCCTTTCTCTACCCCACCCCCCCACTCTCAGTTCCCTTTCAGCAAAGCTTCTTCTTTTTAGAGCCATGGTGTCTGACCACATTCCGGGGGCACAGTGCCTCTTGCTCTCTTGGTTTAACTTTAGTTCTTCCTTTGTTCCCTTCAAGACACTCATGCATTGGCAAATGTCCTTATGTGTGTCTGTTCCTACTGAACTCTGGGCTCTCTCAGGCTCAGGACTTGCCTGGGACTGGGATTTTTGTGAAGATACCATTTTCAGTACACCCCACTAAATTCTTTCTACCCCAAACTCAGGAACCAAATAAGTCTAGATAGATAGTGAGGGGTGCTTGTAAATTCTTATTTAAATAATAACTGAATTAATAATTCCTAAAATCCGGAGCATATGTAAAATGTCATCTAATCTTCAAAGTCACTCTTCCTTAAGGCTACCACAAATTCCTATTCTACCCTCCCTCATCCTTATGAATGTGCTATATTCACCAACTTCATGCCAAGAAACCTTACCTTTTTTCACTTCCGTGTAATATTTCTTAAATTGCCAAAATCCTACTGTGATAAGCATAGTAGAAAAAGAGCTAGCTGAGAGAATGTAAGGGACCATTAACACCTAGTCACTTGCTGCAGTGTCATTAGTTACATCAATAATGACCTTTGCAATAGGAGACCTGCAGCAAGAAGATTTTCCCTCAACACACTTGCACTGTTGACAGCTGTGATGGAGCCCATCAGAATTTGTGTCCTATGACAAAGATACTCCACAGGTTTTGATTGGCCTTTGCTTTCTTTCATGGATTTTGTAGAATTTTTTTTAATGAAGGACTCCAAATTAGACTCTTACTTCCTTTATGTCTTGTTTGTAGGAATCTTGGAAATTGGCCCTGCGATGGAAAGGACTTTTGATTTCAGAGCAAAGGATGTTTTTGCCTATTTTTGCTCAGTGACAAATGTAGACACTCACAACTCCACCCAACATGCTTAGCTTTCACCTAGAGTCCAACCAAAATCAGTCAGCTAGTGTTCAAAGTGAAGGGCATTTAATGAATCTAGACAAAAGAGATTGTGTAAAGCATTCATTCTTGGTTAATTTTCATGTTCATCTTCTCAGAAGAATGTCTTCTTTGTACTTTTGAATAATAAAACAGCTTGAGAGAACATAAAAATTCGGTGGAAATATTCAGATATCAGAAAAAAGAAGTTTTACTGGCAAGTCTCATTTTTTAAGACAGCTGTGTAACCTTTAATTCACTTGAACACCCACATATCTTTTAAAACCTGCTTTCTCACCACTCTGACAGTTAGAATTTTATCTTCTCACTGTTAAAATTTCTCTAGAGAGTCTAGTGTGCATCAGTTTGACAAATGAGAAAGTGCAGAGATGGATACCCCTCGTCCCTGGCACTTCAGGGAAGATGCCTTTACCAGGTTCCTGTTTTCAGAGGCGATTTTTCTGCCATTGCTTCAAATCTATCGAAGTTCATTCAGTTCCTTTAAAAAACATATTTTATTAAAAGTAGAATTCTCTGAGCTCTGGAGCTATATTGATGGCTGTTACTACCATGAGGACCATGGGCACTCAGCTGTGATGTGCTGCAAGAAGCCCAGAAAAGAAGCTCAGCCCTCCAGACTAGGCCTCATGTTGCTCTCCACCCTGCTTCCTTCTTGTTCTCCGGAAATCCCCTTTTCCTGAGGTGCAGATTCCTGCCAGGGCAGAAAAGAATGTCTTTATGTGGTAGTCAGCATTCAAAGTATTTTGCTAAGGGGACCTAGAAGGGTAGGGAGAAAACCACAGGATATTAGTTGAAAAGCAAGTATTCCTATCCGCTGAACACCACCTTTGGCAGTTTGATAGTAACTTTTTTGGGGGGAAGGGTGCTGGGGATGGAACCTGGGGACATTTTACCTCTGAGTTACACCCCGGCCCTTTTTTTTAAAAAAAATTTTGATATTCAACAGGGTCTCGCTAATTTGCTAAGACTGGCCTCAAATATGCATCCTGTCTCAGTCTCCCAGGTACTAGGATTATGGGCATGTGCCCCCATGCCCAGCTACTTTGAGAATAATTTTTGAATTGTTAGTATATAAATAAAATGTACTATTCAGAGAATTTGATGAGAGCCAGGGTGTAGCTCGGTGGTAGAGCACTTGCTTCGCAGGTGTGAGGCCCTCAGTATGATCTCTAGCACCCTGCTTCCCCCCATGTAATTGTGTAATGTGTATATGTGATAATACTCAATACAAAACATTTCTGGGGCATGCATTTATGTTAGGCACCAGGTTGAGAGTTTTATTTATTTGTTTTATGTTCTTCTCTCTTTATTTAACTGATACATAGAAACATAAAAATTTTACATATGAAAGGGGCACCCTGTGATGTTTTGATACATGTGTACAGTTGTGTAATCTTCAAATCAGGTTAAACATATCTATCACATCTGCCATTGCTCAGTAGGATGACTATAGCGTACCAGTTATATACTGTCTACTTCAAAAAGCTAAAGAAAGAATTCTGAGTGTTTTTGCCAAAAAGAAGTGACCAAAGTTTGAGGGGAGAATAGATATATATATATTTAAAATTCTCCCCTCACACTCCCTCTGAGGATCTCCTAGACCTGAGAAACAGAAGTGCGGTTCCTGTTTAACTTTGGTGCAAAGACACTGATAGATGGAGCTTCTTGGTGTTTGTTTATTTACTTATTTGTTTAGTGGTGCTGGGATCTAAGCCAGGGCCTACACATGCTAGGCAAGTGCTCCACCACTGAGCCCCCCGCGTGGGCCCTAGAACATTGGTGTTTATCTTTAGGTGTCTGAAATGCACTTCTTTGAAAGCTGTCCTGTGTTTTCTATTTGTATTTGGCTACACTGGTCCAGACCTGTCTTCTACATACAATGGGCTGATTTAACCTGGAATTCAATTCTTTCTCTTTTTAACTGGCACAGTATTTGGAGAATACACATTTAGCATGATCGTGTATAAGAAAATAATCAGGTCCCAGCAGCCCCAAATCATTTAGCAAAGTAAGAGGAAGAAGAAGAAGAAGAAAAAGAAGAAGAAGAAGAAGAAGAAGAAGAAGAAGAAGAAGAAGAAAGAAGAAGAAAGAGAGAGAGAGAGAGAATCTTGCAAATGACATTCTCTAGCAATTGCTCACATTTCTTTCTCTTTTTTCCTTAATTGCATGTCAATGACTGTGACATGTTTTGAACAAATCCAAAAGATTTTCCACATACCCTGGCTTTCATGTGAATGGCAGAATAATCTTTCTTTGGGATAACACTGGAATGCAGGTCATTAGCATGATTAAGTGAATGCTATCAATGTTATTGAGGTTAGGGTGACCCTGAATTCAAGAATGGCCAGCGCACATGACTGTTTGCTGGAGATAAGAACTCAGGAAGAAGGTGAGAAGGTAAAGTGGCAAAATAGAGTTTTTAGCAAACAATGAAGAAAGTTATAGACCAAGAACATATGAGGCCATTTAAGAGGGTTTTAGAAATTCCTGGGACATGTCTGGACATTCCAGCCATAATTTAAGCGGCCTCCATTGTTGGGGCCTGTTAAGAATGAGTTAAGCAGGCTTTTTCAGGCCTTTGTAGTTTAGTTTTTTTCCTTTCAGGAGCATCCTACTAATTTTTGAGTTATAAGCAAATCTGCTCACCTCCATCTCTCTGTGACCATATTTGGCAGAAATGGGGCCTTGGGAGTGATGTTACTGGTTTTAAGCCTGAAGTGTTGGTCAATGTGCCCAGTCATGGTCCTTCTTGTTTATGATGACTTCGCTGGGGCTTATTATTATTTATACAGTTTAATAATATAAGAAATCACATTTCTAAACTATCAGAAGTGAGATAAAAACAAAGTGGTATATTTTTAAAAAATCACATATGCATATGCAGTCAAAGAAATGACATTTGTTTACATACACTTTATGAGCTTATGTTTGAGTGAGCGATCCATTACCAAGGGCACTGTTGTACTCACACTACTTATCAGAAAAGGAAGAAACCCCCTTGCTTCTTTTCTCCTTTTCTGAGCCACAGTTTCCCTTTGAAATTTGTGACTTCTAAAAATTCTTTTTCTTACTGACATCACAATGTGGTTTCAGAAAATCAGACAGTTGCTATTGCAAATAGAGAGCAGCTCCACTCAGACACTGAATAGATGATTATAAATGCCTGTATTCTTTTCTTTTTTTGTGGTGGCTGCATTTAGATGTGGCATAAAACCACACTAACTGGAGGAGGTTGTTAGTGGAAGTTAGTAGCCTATTCCTGCCACATCTATTAAGTATCTTGTTGGAAAATTATTTTCTTTACTTAACAGTAACTTTCTGCTTTTTAAGACTTAGAATGGAAAGCATCATCGAGGTATAAAGATATTGCAACTTCCGAAGACAAAGGGACCATAGAATATGGTTAGTGAATCTCTTACATTGGACAGGTGAGAGAGCGAAGCTGAGAACGAGTGAATGACCTGCCTAGGGCGCTCGTTGAATCAATAGCAGAGAGTGCTGAAAGCCTGTTTCCTTGTCTGATTCCACAGATGGCCGCCCATGTCCTGTCATTCTCTGGGACTCATCTTTATCTCCAGCAAGTAATGACACCCGTTCTTCAGTTAAGCTCACCTGGGGAACATATCAGCAGTTGCTGAGACAGAAATGCTGGCTGAATGGCCGGATTCCCAGACCCGAATGGGGCTGCACAGACATTCACCACCACGAGTGGTCCAAGATGGCCCTCTTTGACTTTCTGTTACAGGTAAGTTAACCAAATCAAGTAAGTGGTTATCTAAGACTGACACTGAATCATCTAAGCCAGACCTGAAGGAATTTTCAGCACCTGGAGTTTTAATGAAGTCAGAGTTAAGCTCTATAATGCTATATTTCGCAAGTGTAGTATGCACACTATGAAGTCTTCTATTCTTTGGGGAAGTCATCATCATAAATGTCCCTCAGTCTTTTTGTTTTTGAAGAAGTAATTTACTGCCAACTATGGGGACAGTCTTACCCATTTGGGGGTGTGTAGTCTGAGGCTTGGTGAGGTTAAGTATCACCTCCAAGTTCTCATGACTCCTAGAAGCTGGAGCTGGGGTTCCCTGGGACCTGATGGTGGTCAACTTTCTGTCATCCTACTCAGCCATCTAGTTTATAGCTACCATTTCCCTTATTTTCTTTCCAGGATGTGTTTTGCAAATATTTCATTAAGATTTGACATTGGAAGTCAGGCATGGTGGCGCATGCCTATAATCCTAGCAGTTGGGAGGCTGACGCAGGAGGATTGCAGGTTCAAGGCCAGCAGTAGCAACTTAGCAAGATCCTGTTTCAAACTAAAAAAAATAAAAAACAAAAAGGGCTGGGGATATAGCTCAGAGGTAGAATGCCCCTGGGATCAATCCTCCACTACCAGAAAACAACAACAACAAAAAAAGCTTTGACATTGGAAAATAATAAATGTCGACCATATGTGTAATTGAGTGACTCCTGACTTTGACTTTCTTTTTTTTTTGGTACTGTGGATTGAACTCAAGGCCATTCTACCTCTGAGATACACCTCCGGCCCTTTTTATTTTAATTGTTTGAAACAGGATCTTGCTAAGTCAGTGGGAGCCGGCCTCGAACCTGCAATTCTCCTGTCCCAGGCTCCCAACTACTGGGATTAAGGAGTGCACCACCACGCCTGGCTGACTCCCGACATTTTCTGTTTCTTCTAACTCTTTTCTCCTTCCAATGAAGATCTCATGATTTCCCACCCCCTCATCCTGATTACTGCCTTGCTCTTTCCCCATTTTAGAAAAACTGGTTTTTTGTTGTTATGTTAATTAGTGTCTTCTGGAAATTTGGAACTGTTTTGGGACACTTGCCAAACATTCTTCTTTTGTTAATTCCTTTTGCCTATGTGTGCCTAGATGATGCAGAGCCCTGAGCTTAGGAAACCCCCATTTTATAAGGGTCTGCTAGCAAACCTGCTCAACATTTGGCTTGAAAGGGCACTTGATCTTTATTATCTTGGTCAGGAAACAAATCCACCCTATATCCCAGACTGAGACACACTCTTGATTTTCCAAAGCTGTTTATTATATGAACATCCTTAAAATAAGTGCAGGGTAAGGGCTAGGGGTAGCTCAGTGGTAGAGCTCTTGCCAGCATGGGTAAGCCCCTGGGTTTGATCCCAAGCACTGAAAGCAACAACAACAACAACAAAAACCCCTGCTAGATATGCAGAAATGTCATGGCAAATTAATTGTCTCTCAATAATTACTTAGCACATTTGTTGTTATATAGCCAGGCATAGTGGTACATTCCTGTAATCCCAGTACTTGGGAGGCTAAGACTGGAGGATTGCAGGTTTGAGAACAGCCTCAGAAACTTAGTGAGACCTTGTTTCAAAATAAAAATTAAAAAGGGCTGGGGTGTAGCTTGCAGGTAAAATGTCCCTGGGTTCAATCCCTAGAACCACCACCAACACATAAAAAAAGATGTCACAAATCTATTTAACTCTAGATATCATATTTTTAGCCATTGGTACATAACAACTAGCAAGTTTTCATTGGGTTAATAAAACAAGTTGGTATGATAAGAGCAATAAAGTAGAGAATGAATGAAGAGACTTGGGGTTCAGTAGGTAAGTAAATTCATTTCCAGGTCAGATGTTTGGGGAGTGGAGTGGTGAGCATAGGTGTTGGACTCTATGAGAAAGTAATGACCTTGAGTTTTGAGGCTGATGGACAGAACAATTAACGTATAATGTATAGAGGACAAACCTTTGTCAAAAATGCATGTCAAAAATGCAACATCTATTGTGCATGTTACTGTAGAAAACAAATAGAACAGTAGTAAAATAGAATAAAATGATTATAATTACTACCACTCACCAAGTTATTTTTAATATAGTATATTTTATATAGTATAGTATATTTTAATATAGTATATGAAACAGAAGATAGATCCATGTAAGAATGACTGGTTGGATATAAGTTCTAATGGTGCTGAGTTCAAAAGATGGAGAAGACTCTGCCATAAAATAGTGAAGGAGGAAGAATTTGAGGAGGATTGTAGGAGGCTAAAGATAGATGATGGGGGAAAGCATGGGGGAGAATAGGGGACTAGTGATGTGCACATGGTATTCAAGGCATCCTACATGTTCCATCCAAAGCGCAGAGTTTGCTCAAGGGAATAGCAGTGCTTCTTGCCTGCAAGAGATCTGACGGGGCGTAAAGGAGGAGACCTGTCTTCAGAGACGTATGTTCACTTTGTCACTCTACTGTCCATTATCCTCGCTGAGAAAGAACGAGGTCCAGCTGAGCCTGGTCTCCTTCTGAGAAGATCAGCTCTTATCATCACTGTGCACGTTATCTGTGGTCCTTGTGCATGAATCCGGGCATGTGAAGTCACTATCATGAATTTCCAGCAAAGATAAATATTTCAAATCCCTTGAAATAGTAGTATGAACTATTTAACATTTCTAGAATACTTGCTACGTGCCAGGCACTGTTCTATGCACCTTGATACTAAGCACCAAGATAATTTAATTCTTTTATCAGCCCTATGGAATATGTACTATTATTATTCCTAGTTTAGAGATGAAGAAACTGAGGCAAAGGGAAATTAGGTGACTTGGCCAGGGTCATGCAGGTAATATGCAAGAGTGCCTGACGTTAAGCTTAGAAATTCTGGCTTAAGAACCAAACTTCCAAGCAATGATACTTTCTATTTGTTCTGTAGGGGAATAGGACCATCATCATCCAATTTTCCAAGTCAAAAATGTGGGGATCATCTAGTTGCTTATGTGAAACACCCACATCCATATAGTGACCAAAATCTTGGGACCATTTGCCTTCTTTTAGGGATAGCTTGTGCTTCTGTCTTAGTGCCTTTGTACTTTTTTTTTTTTTTTTTTTGCGGTACCGGGGATTGAACGCAGGTGCGTTCTACCTCCGCACTACGCCCCCGGCCCTATTTTTTATGCTTTATTTTGAGACCGGGTCTCACGAAGTTGCGGAGGGCCTCACTAAGTAGAGAGAGAGAGAGAGAGAGAGAGAGAGAGAGAGAGGGAGAGAGAGACGAGAGCCGAGGCTGGCCGCGAATCCGGATCCTCCGGTCTCCGCCTCCCAAAGTACTGGGATTACAAGCGTGCGCCACCACGCCCGACGCCTTTGTACTTTTTTACCTGGATGACTCCTTCCAATACACTCAGAATGTATGGGCCAAGATCACCTGTGGTTTGATACATCAGGCATTTGCAGAGACTGGCTCTCCTGGTGGGTCAGTTTTTGTAGTCTACCCTGTTCTCCCTCTGCCTGGCACAGGAGGTCTTCCTTCTTCATAATCCATGAGGATGAGGTCTGTGCAGGGTTTTATCAGATTGCCCAAATTATTACACCAAGATTGGAGTTATTGATTTTGGCTCTGTCAAAGCAGCAAATCTAAAAGTCAGAAGTATCTGATTGTTAACAGTGTATTTAATTAGTATTTATAAAAATACATATACAAGATAGCATCTGTGGGAAGGGACTTACATTTTGTGCTTATTTAGCATTTATTTCCCATAGTGCAACAGGCAAGAGGCTAATTTCCTCTAGATGTTGGGGCATTTTACAATTTCATGAGTAAGGTATCAAAATGCCTGTTTTACTCTTTGCCAACTATGGGAAGTGAAAAGCAAATGGATGTTTTTGCTGATCTTATGGAGAGTGATGGGGTCTTATTTATATTTTTCAGTTTTTCATTGTGAGTGGGATTGAAGATATATTTTCAAGTGTTTATTCTGTTTTCATTGAATGCCTGTTCCAACCATTGCCATTTTTATTGTATTTTATAAGCTTTTCTTACTGATTGAAAAAACTTTTTACATATTGTGAAAAGTAGCCTTCATAAATTCTTTGTCTGCACCAGTCAGCTTCCCATCACCATAAAAAAAACCCTGAAATAATCAACTTGTAAAGATAATAGGTTTACTTTGCTCACAGTTTTAGAGGTTCCAGTCAATGCTTGATTGGCCTCATTGCTTTGGGTCTGTGGCGGCACATCATTGTGGACGTGCATGGGGGAGCAGAACCACTCACCTTGTGGCTAAGGAATGAAAGAGAAAGAGGAGGAGACTAGGGGACCACAATCCCTTAAAGTTCCACCCCAATGACCTTCCACTACGCCTCACTTTTTAAAAGTTCCACCACCTCCCAATAGCATCCCCCTGGGGACCAAGCCTTGAACACATGGGCCTTGAGGGGGCCTTCCACATCCAAACTGTAGCAATGTCTCAAATAATCTTTCTTAATTTGTTGTTTTTATATTGATTCTACTTATAGTAGGTTTTACATTTTACATAATATTCTCTATTAATTGGTTCTTTTACTCCTAAATTTAGCATCCTAAAATATTTATAGAAAGATTTTCATTGGAAAAGTTTATTGAACAAATAAATTAATAGATGAACACAGTCCATTTTTCATGAGTTTTGTAGTAAGTAGTCATTATTTTTTACACAAGAATCTTTCTCATCAATGACACTAAAAATTTTATTTTAAAGTCAGAATCTATGCTTTATTTGAGTGGTGTTTAGGAATTTTTAGATGGAGTTTGTGAACAACCTTAGGCAAGTTATCCCTGAAGCACATGAAGATCACTTCCTCTGTGATACCCCAACGAGGGCAAGGGGACACAGAACCCAGTTGTTAATTTTCTGTATACAGCATTCTTTTTGTTTTGCCCAATTAACAAATCTACATTCACAAGGGCTGTGCCATTTTAGTGGCTCTGTTAAATGTGAGAGGCACAAGCAATCTTTTATTCCTGGAGTGTGGGGGTAAAAACTGCACAGACTAAAATTCTCCACTAGTAGGATGACAAAGAGGAGTATTCTAGAGAATGTCTGAGATTTAAGAGTTGTTCAAATTTCTCAAAAAGATTATTTAAAATTACAGGAACAAATTCTGGATATAGGAAACTTGTTTTCTGATCCAAGAGACATTTTAGTATAGTGGTTAGGAACTGAGATTTGGGAGCTGGTCTGCAATATTTGAATCCCAGTTCTGCACTAGTAATTTCTTAACCTTGAGAAGTAGCTGCAACCTCTCTCTGTGTTGGTTTCCTCATCTATAAAAATAGTACGATTACAGTACATATATAAAGGGCTGTTGAGAGGATTGAATGTTTTATATACATAAAGCATTTAGAATGATGCTGGTACACAAGATTATCAATGAACATTATTTATTAAGCAAATTGACCATCCATAAAAATAGAGATAAATAAGAATTAAATACACTAGTTTATCATTTTTATTCATTAAATTTCAAGTCATTCCCAAATAATTTTATTTGTACTCTTATGAAAATACCTGTATTGTAAGTCTCAGCCTGTTAAGGTTTAATTATTTTTGACTAGACTGTCTCCTTTAATAAGCTCTGAATTTCTCTAGGGCAAGTCCCTGTCTTATTCAAGTTTGTAATGTTTCTGTTAGCTGCAGAATGTCTGGAAATGTCACAGGCACTCAGAGCCTGTGTTTTTAGATCAAAGAAAATTACCAGGTTATATTAAAATATTAAATCCAAAGTGCCAAATTAGAAATGTTAAAGCAAAAGAAATAAAAATGCACTTGTAATACAGAAAGAACTAATTTATTAAAGGAAGAGAACTAGAAGATTAGAAAATAAAAGAATCAAGTGAACAAAAAATGTTTAGTATTTTTACTGTTCGATGAAGCTTTTCATGCCCTCACATTTTCTAAGAATAACTTTTTGTTTATTGAGAAATCAATGGGTGTTTACATGGAGGACCAACAAAGCTGTATCTTGGAAGATCCTTCCTTCCACCATCAACAAAAAATTACACATATTTCTTTCTACTTGAATTCAGCTGACTTTTTTGAGCTTCTATTTGTTCCAGATACTGAGTAGTTTTAGTGCTGGTGCTAGAATAAGACCCTCTCCCTGCTCACAAGAGTTTTATACAATGTTGTAGAAGAGGCAGATAATCATAGCAGAATACATCAAGTGCCATAATTAAGCTTTAAGTATGTAATAAAAGAAAATATAAAAATAGTAAAAGAAAGAAGAAGGCACTGTAGATTCTTGTGGAGTTGGAGGTTAGAGTGTGGACCCAGAACGTGACATTTAGTGTAGGAAGGGAAGAACCTGCAGAGATCAGGTGACTACAAAAGACAGGAAGAGACAGGGATGCTAGCAAAGGGCTAAAGTATGAAAAAGTTCACTGAATGGGAAAAATGATGCTTACAGAAATTTCCTGTTTCCTAAAAGTAGTTTTCTCTCAGATGGCTATGAGTAATAAACTTCTGTTTATTAATTCAACAAGCAACCACAATATGCATTGGTGTGTCGTAGCCCCAGGGTTGTCTCTTTGCAGTTAACTCTTCCCTCCTCTTAACTTGGCTTGTAAAGAATTATTTCCTGAATCTAATGAATTTGATTAAGAACTGTTAATCTTTGACCTCTTATCTCCTGCTTTCATCCTGTGGGCTAGTTGTTTTCCACTTAATGCTGTGGTAAAAATTCCAACCAACTATCTTTGAGCTGTGGGCAAACATACTACTTTCTACTCAAAGGATGTTTATTTCTCCAGGAACATTCTATGTGCTCTGCAAAGAAAGAGTCTGATTATGGTCCCCTTGATAGGTTATGAGATTCTCCCCCAAATCCCCTCCTGTTTTCCCTACTTTTTAGTGATCAAGAGTCTCACCTACAGCTGTCAAAAGCCAGTGAATAAAAACACAGACAAGAGCTCTGGCAGTGAGAATCTCAGTGCTTCAGGGTCCTGGATGCTGGGATTTCAAATAGTTGGGTCAGTTTTATTGCTTTGCAGAATTAGAACATTGTAAGTGACCTCTGGCCATGTATTTATTGGTAAGTCCAAGCAAGCAAATGATATAGTTTCTCATTTATTTGCTAGAAAACAACAAGGGATGATATGCTCAGATAATGTCTTGGCTCCAAGTAGCAAAGAAAATCTGGGATTAGCTTTGGCAATATTGATTAGCCTGGGAGCTAGTGAGGGAAGACTGCCAAGGATCAGAGGGTTCAGAGAACAAGATCTTTCTGCTTTTTGTGGTTTGTTGAGACATCTTCCCAATTTGTTTTTATGGAGAGAATTAGGGAATTTGAGTGGTTCACTTGATTCCAAGTCTCCTACTAAGGTAAAGGATCCGGGGCTTGCATGATTCTAGGCATTAAAAATGACAAAACTCCAAACTTTGCAGCTAAGCACTAAAATGCATTTCAGTTGTTACAGAATTTTAATTGTATAAAACTAAATCTGCCCTTTGACGTTAGTGAAATTCAAGAGAAATTATTTCAGTGTTGATAATGCTACTTAAGATAATTAATGATGCTGCTTAGTAAGATCATGATGTTATCTCATTTAAGGATGCCTCAGAAGACTTAAAATTATCTTGCAACACTACCATTTCATTCTTCTGAGTACTCCTTGCAATAACTGAGCAAACTGGCCCAAAACTTGGTATTTATTGGGCACCTACAAAATGTTTATTGCGTTTGATGTTTAAGTGTATAGAAACAAGGGAAATGATGTAAAAGAAGTATACAGTTTTTTTTCTTTTCAGAGAAAAGGGTATAAATGAAAGGGCTAAACCACGCCAAGAAACTTATTAAAAGAATTTGGGATATTTCAATATAAGTTCCAAGAAAATTTGACTTATTTTTAATTTAATGATGTCATTTTAGTAAGTTTAATTTACAATGCTTTATTTTTAAATAAGTCATCACATTTGTGTAAAGTGCACAAAGGCTATCATTTTTATGCATGTGTAGCTAAACCTTTTCCTTTAAATAGCATGTGGTCACATCAGCAGTTCAAACTTGATGTCTGGAAGCAAATTTGTCACCTCATTCCCTGATGATCTGTACTCTTGACTTACCTATTTCTGTTCATGACATTACTATTTTTAAATCTGCCAGGTCTGAAAACTTTGAGTCATATTTTAATCCTCCTTTGCTTCGTGCCTCCCAGTCAAGTAGCAGAAATTTTTGACAGCTTTTCAAATCATTCCCAACATTTCTTCCTTTTCATGAGTTCCACCTTAATCTGACTCTTAGCAATACAGGCCAAGATGCTATCGGAGGTCCTAACTGATCTCCTCGTCTGTGGTTTTCCTAGCTGCCATTTAATGTGCAAAGCACTGGTGAATTGATCTTTCCTGTTTCCCCTTTAATTATAGTGCCTCTTGCAAAAAACAAAATATCTAAAGACTTCCATTTGATTGGGAAATAATGCATTAAAATTATTACAGAGGCTGGAGATATAACTTAGTGCTATGGTACATAATTAGAATGTACAAGGCCCTGGGTGCAATCCCCAGCACTCCCCCCAAATTGTGCAAAAAATAAACATATAAAAAGTTGGTATAATAGTATAATGTACCCTCATGTACCTATTACCCAACTTCAACAGTTATCAGCTCATTATTAGTCTTATTTCGTCTTGATCCCTGTCTATTTCCTTTGCCCACATTAATTTGGAGCAAATCATTGACATGTTATTTCGTCTGTAAGTATTTCAGTATGTATCAATAGAAGATGAAATACATAAGTGCATTACTATTATCATACCCCAAAGGAAAATTAGCAACAATTCCAGTCAAATATGCAGTTAGTGGCCAAATTCATAAATGTCATATATATATACACATCAGTTTATTTGAATCAGGAATCAGATAAAGCCTACCTCTTGTGATCAGATGGTATGCCTTTGAATCTACAGATTCTACTTTTATCATTTTTCTCCTTTTTATTTACTTGTTGAAGAAGACAGACTCTTTGTTTTGTAGAGGTCACACTCTGGATTTGCTGGTTGTACTTTTATGATGACATTTTTTGTCCTCTTGCCTATATTGCATGTACACTGGTGTTAAATTTAGAGACTGGGCAAGATTTAGCTTTGATTTGTTTTGTAAAGACTTCAGTATAGATAGTGTTGTGTTCTTTTATTGGGACACACTTACCATCTAATTAGTAATTTTTGTGATATTAGCAGCTACTGATACCCACACGGGTCCATGAGTTCACTAGGCATTGAAAAAATGGTGATATTTTAGTTCTATAATACTTCTTTATTTACTAGTTCATTTGTTATTTTTCTCTAAAGGCAAACATCCCCTCATCTTCTGTTTGGTTATACAGTGGTACTATATATATAGCATATATAGCATTGCTTTTAAGAAACGCCATACCTGGCCTTCTAACTTCCTTTCCATTTCTGTCTGTTGCCATTCCCTCATAGTGTGTGTGTGTGTGTGTGTGTGTGTGTGTGTGTGTGTGTGTGTGTATGTGTGTGTGTCGTTGTTGTCGTTTGGTTTATCTGCTGTCAGGCAAGCATGCCCACACTCTTATTCATGGTCTGTTCTCCACTGCAGCACCATTCCTACTTCTCCCTAACACACGGTCTGCTCATTCCTCAAAGTTCAGCTCACAGCTCCTCTCTGCAAAGCCTTCTGGACTAACTTAACCAGATTAAGCTTCCTCCCTCTTCTGAACATCTAATATAATTTTTAAATTTCTTTAAGTTTTTATTACATTAAATGTATAGAGAAATGACATAAAACAGTTTATATGTAAAGCAGTTTTGAGTTAAAATCCTAGCTTATTTAGTGGTAGAGAGTTCGTAGTTTTTCTGATCTTTATTTGCTTTTAAATTAATTAATTAGCTAATTAATTAATTTTTGGTGCTGGAGACTGAACCCAGGAAATTGTGTATGCTAAGCTTGCACTCGCCCGATGGCTACTTATTTATTCAACTTATTTATTCTTTTAATGGGAGAATGATTTTTACCTCCCTTGTGTATTTGTTGGGAGAATAACACAAAATAATTCACATGGAGTACTTATCATAACACCTAGCAGATATCAAGGACTCAGTAAATCAGTATAACCATCATCTACAACTACCCTGTTTACAAGAATTTGAATTTACTATAGGTATTTAATGTATACCTAGCTATGGTTTTCTGAATCTCCTAGTACTGAAAGCCTTAATAGTAAGGTTCATACAAGTCTTTCTTTTAGTTTTCTACAGTGTAGAGTAGTTCATTATAACATTTGGTGCTGCAAGAAACTATGAGATCATATAAGGCAAATTTCCTTGGGCCCGCTATTCAGGCCAGATGGAGACAGGACTGTCATTTTTTATAGACCGGAAGAACTTCAGAGTATCTCCTGATGTATTTGTTAACTTTGGGGTTCTCAGCCTACAGAATTTTCAAAACCAGTTGAGATTTCCTATTCCCTTCACTCAGTCATAAAAAAAACCCTAAAGCACAAAGACTGACAAAACACATTTTGTCACATTTCCCCCTTCTAGAATTATCCTGTCTATATGTTTTTGCACAGTTGTGTTTAGTCTTTACTTTAGAGATATGGAAATAAGTAGAAGTGGCCTTTGACTCGTGTTGCTTCTCCTCATGCCCTGTCCTTCACTCTCTCCCCAGAGGTGACCCCTCTCATGAAATCGGTGTGCATCTTTCCAGCCAATTTAAAGATAATTTTATATGGATGTATGCTGGAATCCATGCATATTAAGTGGATATCTGTGTGTTTTTAAAAGTTCACCTACTGTCCATGCAGTTGACCATCTGCATTTTTCTGCATGTTGCTACCCCTGTACTTTTAGCAATTAGGGAAGGGCTGAGTGTAGCCAATATGTGGTTTTGGATGCCAGAAATCAGGGTGTGGTGGGAGGTGGATAATAGGGAGGATCTATTCCTGAGAACATATGTCTACAAGGTAGTAGCTAAGAAATATTCTCTAGACTGGAAACAGAATCTTAACGTGGTGGATACCACAGAGCATATGTTTATTGCTTTTAGTCATTTTGATATCATATAAAAGGTTGTGTTTGGCTTTGTAGGTACTTTATTTGAATAATCTACTTTATAATTATTTGTCCTATTTTTCATGTTGGCATAGTTCAGTACTTTTTGTTTTACTTTGTAAACAAAACTAGGAATTACAGACATGCAGGAAATTGTTTGAGATTTTGATTGGATTAAACACATCTGAATCAAGGACTTTCTATGGCCTCTTGAAACAATTCCCACTCAGTCTGTGGGCCTCACTCATCATTTGAGATTTTGCAGCTTGCCTCCTGAATCTGACAAGATGTCACTTCCATGCCTGGGAACTAGTGTCCTCCCGTTTCTCAGTGGTTCCTTTCCAGGGGTCCTCTTCACTGAACCACACGTCTAATTCCACTGTGACCATTCATGGAACACATCCCTTTCCACACTGGGACTCCTGTAGATTTTGCCCTTTCAAACAGCATCTGACTGAGAAGGTCTGTAAAAGCTTCCCTCCAGAAGTCCACCTGCTGCCCACTGAGGAGGCCTTCTCAGAACTCAGGGAGGTCAGGAAGCCAACAGTAGAATTACATGGGCCTGTGCTTCGAAAGGCAAATGGTTTTCCTTTTTATGGGCTTTAATGGAGCCTACTTCTCTGGTGCCAAAATTCTCTTCAAGAATATGACAGGATGGGGAAATGAATCCAAAGGCATAGACCTATGAATCTCCCTTCCGGGTTTTGCCATCAGTTTTTCTAGCAGAGACTTGGCTTTTAGAGACCATATTATCTTACTCTGCAGGATTTAAGCTGTTTATTTGATTTTTTTCATGCTGGAAACTTTGAAGAGAAAAAGTGGTTTAGCCACCCTGGACCATGTTCACCATAGAGGCATGGCTTATTAGCTACCTGGCCCTGGCAGGAAGAATGGGCCCCTCTGCAGGTTGGCCCACCTCCTTTTAGGAGTGACCCGTGTCTCAAAGCAGATTTCTCCTTTTAAGGAGCACACAGATTCCTCAGGTGTCTACTTCCAACACAAAGTACCTTAGCACTGTGTGTATTCTTTTTAAAAATATTTTCTAAATTGACACATAATTGTACATATTTATTGGATTTAGTAGATCAGGGTAATTGGCATATCCCTCATCTCAAACATTTGTCATTTATTTTCTACTAGTTATTTTGATATGCATGATTGATTGTTGTCAACCATAGTTACCCACTATGCTATAAAAAATTGTATTCTTCCTATCCAACTCTACCCCTGTATCCATTAATCATTTTCTCTCTATTCCCTCTTCCCCCCAACCCTTCCTGCCCTCTGGAGAACACTAGTCTACTCTCAATTTCTATGACATCAACTGTTATAGCTTCCACGTATGAGTGAGAACATTTTTCTATTTTAACTGTGTTGATATTTGCACTAGTGGGTGAATCTGTTGATGTCTTAGCATGAACTAAGGCAGGCACCAAACTATCAGTTAGCCATTGTAGTCTTGGCTGCCACTGCACTCACAAGGAAAAAGCACGTGAAATAAATGCCAGATTCACTTAAGAATGTCCTTGATGAAGCAATAAAAACTATTAATCTTGTTTAATGTCTACCCCAAGTACATATCATTTTAATATCCTGGGTGACAAGATGAGAAGACTATATAAAGCACATCTATTGCCTCTCACAGTTTGATGACTGCATTGAGGAAAAGCACTCATGCAATCATTTGAACAGAGAGCTTAAATACCATTGTAACTTGAAAGACAAATTCTACTCTATTTTAAAGTATAGCAATTTCCTCTCCAATACGTTATTTGTGTTGACATGTAGTAAGTTATTTGTAAATATATAGCTATTTAAAATTCTTACCTTTTTAAAAATATTATTTGGTGCATTGTAATTTTACATCATATTGGGGTATACAGTGACAGAAAAATACATGCACACAACTCTTGGTGCCCTTCCCCCCGGCCCCTCCCTCTCCCTCTGCCTTCCAGTGCATGTCTTTGAGATTGAACTTGGTAGTTTTGTATACATTTGCAGCATTATTTTAACTGTTAGATTCTTTGAGACTTTGTCCCCCTTCCTCCCTTCCCTAATCCCCCTCAATCACTCCATTGGAGTCTCTGCTCTTCTACTTGATGTTACTGTCTCTCCAGTTTCCACATATAAAACATGAGACAACTAATCTCACTTAGTATGGTATCCTCGAGTTCCATCCATTTTCCTGCAAATGGTGTGATTTTGTTCTTCTTCATAGCTGATTAAAACTCCATTGTGTGTATATACCAAAATTTTTTGATCAATTCATCTGTTGACGGGTACCTAGGCTGGTTCCATGATTGGCTATTGTAAATTGTGCTGCTATAAACATGGATATACAAATAGTATTATAATATTCTGATGTCAATTCCTTTAGGAAGATGCCTAGGAGCGTTATCACTGGGTCTTATGGTAGTTCCATTCCCAATCTTCTGAGGTACCTCTACACTGATCTCCATAGTGGCTGTACTAGTTTGCAATCCTACCAACAGTGTTAATAGTTATTTCCCCACGTCCTCGCCAACATTCATTATTGTTTGTATTCTTGATGATTGCCATTCTAACTGGAGTTAGCTGGAATCTCAGTGTAGTTTTGATTTGCATTTCCCTGATTGCTAAAGATGTTGAACTTTTTTTCATATATTTGTTGGCCATTTGTATTTCTTCTTTTGAAAAATGTCTATTTAGTTTGGTTGCCCATTTTTTAATTGGGTTATTTGTTTTTTAGCTTGTTTTTGATATGCTAAATAGTCTTCTTAAATGAATGCTTTTTGAGGGGCCTCAATAATTTTTAAGAGTGTCAAAATGGAAACTACTGCTCTAGGTTAACTTTTCAGAAGTTGGCTTCCCTTTGTAGAGTACTTAGTAACTTCAGAGATACTGCATTTCAGTGATTCCAATATTTGCAATTTCGAGATTTATTTTTTACAAGACAATGGGTAAAGGGAAACATGCAGTCTGGCCTAATTAGAGTCCTTTTATTAGTTAGCTGTCTGCACTATGTGAGTGAGCTCATGATGGGTGAGCCAAATGGAGCCAGTATTCATTTTTTCAAGAAACATTTATTAAGTTCATGCACTTTTCAAAATATGGTGCTGGCTGCTGAAGAGGACACAATGAGTCATAATTAGAGGCAGGAGGTTGCAATCACCACAGAAGCAAGAACATCTTCTTTTCTACCATGGGAGGCAGTGTGGTATGTCAGGCAGGTGTCTGTCAAAGTCCACGTTCATCACTTGTTTTATCTTCTTAGGCAGGTTTCTTCCCTTCTCTGAACTTCTTCCTTCATTTATAATATGGGGGGGATGATGCATACCATTTTGGCTTATTTTGATGATTAGAGACTTTATCATATGAAATACATTAGCATTGTTCTGGAATGTTTTAGTCAGGGCTTTCTTTTATAGAAACTTGTTAATTCAAGGAGTATAGAACCAAATACATCTTAGAATGGGAAATTCTACATGTGCATGTAAAAATGATTTTTGAAAAAAGCTTAATTGAAGAAAGCATCATTTATTTTTAATGACCAGAAAATAATCCATTTGTCAGAATTAAGTATTTGTTAAGAGATCTGCGTTCCATGAAAAAGTATGAATTTAAATAGCTATTGGATTTTTATATTAGGTTCTGTTAACTATAAACATAACTGCATTTTTATATAGTCATTTGGTTTATCTTTACTTATATTTTGCCATTTCCTTTTAATAAAATTCTTATTACAGGGAAAATAAAATTGATAAAAATTTGGTGTAAACACTAAGTACTAATACACTTCAAGTTAAGCGAAAGACAAGTTTTCAGTAACAATTTTCCTTGGCTGTAAATGAACATAATTTTTAGCTTATTTATAATCCTATCTAATTATTTAAGCTAAAATGATATTCTACTTCATTGAAATAAAGCATTTTAAGCAAATTTTATTATGGTAAGCTTATTTCATTCCCATTTCAGGTTGACTTACTTGCTATAAATTCGTTCTATAAATCAAAATTTCATAAAATGTAAAAATAACTTTTTCTTAGTCCAAGTGTTCTTTTTAAGTCTTCACAGGAACATGGGTATGCCTTTGGCAAGAAGTTATTTTCATGCAGCTCTGCTCCTTCAAATTATAGAACATGAATTTTCTTTCCCTAAAAATAGGTTGTCACTTGCTTAGTGACTCTCTAGAGCCTTACTGTGACATAGTGATGCTTGGCTTTGGGAACTTACCCACAGGTGTGGCGCATGGATTTTAAACACTGCATCTGTAGAACCAGATCTGAACACATCAAAGCATGAGACACAGTTTTACTTCTCCACAATAAACCACTGCTGTGCCTTTACTTGTGATTTAGTACTGTGGAAGAATCCAGGGTTCTAGTTTGGTATACGTTGGTAGGTATTTATTTTTAAATGTGGGATCCAGAGTAGATATGGAGTAGACGAAGGACTGTGTACAGAGGCAGAGGCACAGGGAGCCTGTGCTCATTGTTAGATGTATACATGGGAGGCTATTTTTATCTTTTCCATCGTTCATCGACTGCTCTGCCAGCCACATTTGCATGCTTACTAATGTAGCAGGCACTTGTCGTCATGGCAGCAGAGAACAAAAATGAAATCCATTGTTTTAATGAGGTGAGAGTTCCCAAGTGATAGGGTGCAGGCTGGGAGAACATGGTGGGCTTTTCCTCTGTGTCCCTCACAAAGAGGCTGTGTCAGCTTTAACAAGCGTCATGGGGGCTGTGGGACTTGTCCAAGGTTGCTTTCTTCTGTGACTTTGTTTAATCTTTACACATTCATTAGACTGCAGGGATCCATCTCTAATTTCACTTGTTACATTGCAACCTTTCTACGGTTTATAAGAGAAACTTATGGAAAAGGCTTCTCCAACATGAGTGATTAGCTCATAAATAAATAAGCCCATATATTTTTCTATCTCTCTCTTTGTCTAATGTGGTGCTGATACTGATGGTGATTCTGTCTTTGCTTCTTTGAAATAATTAAGATAATTGTTGGAAATGGAAGTTTTTTGCATGCATTTTTTAAAACCAAATGAGATGTCCACTGAGGTAAGATAGATTCAAAGAAGTACAGAAAACTGCAAATGAGAGAAAAGAATTTCCTTTGGTTATTGTCACACCTGCCTGCTGTGCTGTTATCAGATGCCTATTACTGCAGGGCATTATGGTAGACTCTCTACAAGACATGAGAATTCAGAATCCATGACTAGTGAAATTAAACCCACATGAAGTGGGATGGAGTTAGGAGGGAACTACAGCAAGAGATGCTATGTGCATATATGAATGTATCACTTGAATCTCACTATGATGTGTAATTATATTGCATCAATGAAATTATAAACAATAAAAATAAAAAAGAAACTAACCAAAAGCAAAGGACAATCAGAAGTGTACTTTGTGTACTCTATTTTTTTTTTGAAAAATGAAATGGTATTTTTCACTTCACACATTGTATATAACTTTTTTTAAAAAAAACTGTCTTTATATACCACCATAATTTTGTTTGACTTTTCACAATATAAGACAATGCTTCGGAGAAGCTTTCTAAATACAGAAATACAAAGTGAGTACCAACTTGCAGCACAGTTCATTCAATAATACAGGTTTTGAAAATTATTTATTTTTGTGGTACTGGGGATTAAACCCAGGGGCCATTCTACTGCTGAGATATACCCCCAACCCTATCTCATTTTTTATTTTGAAATAGGGTCTTGCTAAATTGACACTGTGAGGCTGGCCTTGAACATGTGATCTTCCAGTCACAGCCTCCCAAGTACTGAGATCACAGGCACGTGCCACCATGCTCGGCTATTAATACATATTTATTGTGTACTTGCCATATGCTAGACTTTATGTGAATTATTATGGTAAATTATTAAATTCCACCAATTGGAATTGTTGAATATGTTGTATTGAATATTTAATCTCTTAAAAGTACAATTTTATCTTAAAGGTGCATTTTTAAGTGGTAAAAACAAATAGTTTGAAAAGAGATGGTGAGAATCTTAATATGACCAGAAATATGTATATTTACATACACAGCTATGCATATGCACTCAAACCTTTAAGAAGGTATAGGAAAACAGAGGCAGAAAATCATACAGGTATATCTAATTTTACCAAAATAACCAAATGAGAAAAACTCTGGCTAGTGGGCATTTTCTTTCTGTTAACAGCATCTTCATTGTGTCTTCCCTTCACCTTCCCAGTACATTCTCATTTAGTTTTCATTTTTTAAAGTGTTGTCACCTGATGCCTGGCTCCCTTACCTTCTACCGTCCAGTTCTACAAGAAGAAATGAGGGAACTTGCATCCAAGCCTCGTTTTAGATTTTCCTCAGGCAGCACTCTTACTCACCCTTTGCTCCGACACCTGCCTTCCTGTTCCCCTTCCTTCTGGCCGGCAGTGTGCTGTGCTGGGCGCCCTCGCTTAGGCCCTAAAAGCAAATTGTGAGTCATTCATAAGGTAGTTTTTTCTTATAGGCAAAATCAACTCTACCAAAGGAAAATGGAATAACACACACACACACACACACACACACACACACACACACACACAAAACTTTAGAAGGAAATAAATCTAAAAATATTCCATCACCAAAAGAAAAAGAAATTGGCTGGAACACCTGGATTTTTTCTGAGTTTAATTTTAGTTAGGTAAACATTGAAAAAATATTTTTTTCTAAAACAGGAAAGAGGTGATTTTATGGAAAATGGCAGTTGGCAATCCTCTTCAGATGTGGAAGTTCAGTGTTCCAAAACGTTTTCTTTAAAGAATGAAAAGATGTAAATTCACTCAAGTAGCAGTAATGGTGATTACTACTCACAATTGCTTAGCTGACAAAATGTATCCCCAAGCAGCCTTTTTTTTTGTGGGATAATTACCTAAGAACATAAGCTCATAGATGTGCACTAGGGCGCTTAATCATGTGATAATTAAATGAGCTGATGTTTTAATATGTGTGCTAAACAACTATATTAAAACCATATTATGACTGGGCGTGGTGGCATATACTTGTAATCCCAGTACTTGGGAGGCTGAGACAGGAGGATTGCAGGTTCAAAGCCAGCCTCGGCAACTTAGCAAGGCTCTCAGCAACCTAGTGAGACCCTGTTTCCAAATAAGAAATAAAATTGGGCTGGGATGTAGTTTGGAGGTAGAATGCCTCTGGGTTCAATCCTCAGTACCAAAAAAATTAAAATTAAAATAAAACCATATTATGGATTCATAGCGATGTAGGATATATTTTATTAGACTTTTTAAAAGAGGCAAGCTGTCTTAAATGGAAGCAGAAATATGTGAAATATGTAACTAAATCAACTGTCAAGTAAAATGGCACTGAATTCAAGGGAATGGATTATGGTTTTGTGGTCAAATTATTTTTGGTGTATTAAATGAGAATTCAGAAGGAGGACAATAAAAATTCTGAGAGGAGTTAGAGAGCATGATTCAAGAGGTACAAAAGCCCTTGCTAGACAAGGGGAATAGCACAAAGACATAATTTATTATCATTGGAGGATAAGGTAAACAAAATAACATTATTTGAGTCCTTATGGTCTGATTATACATCTCCAAGTATACACCCCCCACACACAATCTATATATGATAATGTATATGCCGATACACACCACTACACATGAGGATCTGAATAAAACGAGTGGCAACATTTTATAGAAGAGAAGTAGAGCTGAACACACACACCCATTTTTCAATAATGATGTCTGTTAGACTTGAATGGCACAACAGTTGGCCAGGCAAATGGTGAAATCATCACACTGTTGAGTGATTCAGAATTAGACCAGGCAAAGCACTTTAAAATATGCTATAAGAAACAATCTAATGTTGGTAAGGCCAAAAAAAAAATGACCTACATGAGTCTTTTTCATTTCTTTTAATGCTTTCATGTAGTTCAAAAATACAAAAATATAGTATTTATAAAAGTATTGGAAGTTATGGCCTAAATGCTGAAGTGCTTATTATTTAATATTGCTATGCTTCATTATGCATGGGTTTTGGTAGTTTGGATCTGGAATATCCCCCAAAGGTTCATGTGTTAGAGGCTTGGTCCCCAGCTCGGCACTGCTGGGAGGTGGCGGAACCATAAGGACATGAAGCCTAATGGGAGGAGGTTAGGTCATTGGGGCGTGCCCTTGAAGGGGATATTGGTACCCCAGCCCTCCTCTTCTCTTTCACTTCTTGGTCGTGAGGGGAGTGTGTTTGCTCCACCACATATTCTTACTATGATATGACACCACAGGCCCAAAGCAACAGGCCCACTGATCATAGACTGAAACCTCTAAAACTGTGAGCCAAAATAAACCTTTTCTCTCTATAAGTTATCTTAGGTATTTGTTATAGTGATGAAAACCTGACCAACACAGCTTTGTTGTGGAAGCATACATAGCTATCTGTGTTAGTCCTGGCCCCACTGAGAAATAAAATAATGAAGGAGGAGCTTAGGATCCAGGACAAATGGTTGGTAGATTTGTCCTTGAGAGTTAAATTTTAAATACATATGTCCAATATAATAGACCTTGATATTATAGTCAAAATTTAAAATGATTTCACTTTTTCATTATATATAGATGTCAACAGAGTTGAACAGGAGTATATGATGATCATTGAGAAATTAAAGATTCTTTGAGAATTATTAACTAATGTATATAAAAAGGGGGAAATTGGATAGGAAGCTGCTTCTTGAAAGGTTATTTTTTTATGTTCTCTTTGATCTTAACTTATATAGTGGGCAATTAGATGCAATCTTTCATATAATTTGATTTCTCTTATATTCAAAGTCCATGAAGGTACTACATGAAATGAATAAAATTGAGGAGAAATGGCCAAGTAAACTTTTGCATAAATAATTGGTTAGACTTAGGGTCTGCTAGTTACCTGCTTGTAGCCCATCCTGACAGAGTCTTTCATTATTGTTTCTAGACTAGCAGCGTACCTCTGGGCTGTGCTAATAATGCCCAGCTGCTCACTGATCAACCCTGCCATAGATGACCAGCTTTGTATAAATGTCACAGAAAATCACCTCTGCTAACTTCTCTTTATCTTCCTGGTCTTTAAAGCATGCAATGTGGTACAAAATTCATTTACACCCAGAAAGCAAAAAGGAAGATCATTTGCCCAGTTCTTGAAGTTTGCTGTGGGAGCAAGGCAAAAATTAAATGACCACTACTTCATTCACTTTGCAGTAGTGATGGTGAGAGGTGCTGGCGTGGGGAGTATTTGCCGTGGTGCCCAGCCCACCGATGGGATGGAGAGAAGATGTTCAATCAGTGTTTACTGGATAACCATTTCAAAGTGGGATAAATTTTGGCACTGGTTTTTGCATCCCTTTCTGAGAAACTGGCCTCCCATGCTAACCAGCCCCATGGGGACTGCAAAAACACAGGAGGAGAAGAAAAACTTGGGAATTAAATGTCAAAAGAATAAAAGTGGCAGTGTTTGTCTAGCCATATTTTGAATTATGTTTGGCCTCAAACATTCAACATATGTACTGGTGAAAAATTGTGAAATTTTGGAAACAAGCAGCCTTACTTTGCTACTTATTAATATTCTACCTAGGCCAGGTTACTTAACTTCTTAGTTCTTCTTCTACTAGAACGGATACATTACCCTTTATCTTAGAAGCTTTTTTAACTTTATGTAGTGTGACATGTGTCTCAACAATAGTAGCAGTTAACACTTTTTTGAGTATTGTGTTAATTAGCGAAGGTTTATTTTAAGCCATGTGGCACACACCTATAATCCCAGTACATTGGAGGCTGAGACAGGAGGATCGCAGGTTCAAGACCAGTCTCAGCAACTTAGCGAGGCCCTGTTTGAAAGTAAAAAATTAAAAAGGTCTTGGGGATGTAGCTAAAAGGTAGAGTGCCCCTGAGTTCAACCCTCAGTACAGAAAGAGAGAGTTTATTTTGGATGAGTTTTGCAAGTTTTAATCCATAGTCAGTTTTGCTTTCGGGCCGTGGCAAAACTGTACATCATGGCAGGGTTACGTGGCAAAGGAAGCTATGTACTTCATGGCAGCAGGGAAGCAAAATGGAGAAGAAGAGGAGGGGCTGAGGTCCCAATATTCTCTTCAAGGGCATACCCTTGATATAAAACCTCCCACTAGGCCCTCCTCCTGAAGGTTCCACCACGTACCCACAGTGCCATGCTGGGGACTAAGCCTTTGGCACATGAACCTTTGGGGGACATTTAAGATCCAAGCAAGTATCTCCTAGATGCTTGAGTCAGGGCTGGCTGGAAGGCATACAAACATTTTCATTGATCTTCCGACCAGCTCTGCAGTATAAACAGTATCATTCCCATTACACGGGTAATTACACGAGAGTGTTATGAAGGAGTCTATACAAGGATGTGGAGCTAAGAAGTGTGAGAGCAAAGAATCGACTCCAAATTTATCTCATTCTTGAGCACAGGCTTTATTTTTCTCTGATCAATAAATATTATTTTTTCCTTGCCCCAAAGAAATGGAATTATACAATTTTCTAATTAATCTGTTTATCCTCTTCTATGGGGTTTTATTCCTGCTCCCCATAATAAACTCTAAGAGGTAAGAGGCTCAATCTTTTTTTTTTATTGCTCACTTATTCAGAAACTACCTGTAGCCTCCATTTAGGTTTTTTTTTTTTTTTGCTTTCATTATTGGATCTAACCTATTTCTAATAAATTTCTTCTGTATTATTTCAGATTAGGTACTGTAATATTGAAGCCCAAAGCAGTAAACTCTTAGGCCAACGAGATTTTAAATAACCCAACCCAAGGGAGAAAACAAGATACAGGCTCTTGGATATGTGAAATTACCACAATGTCTTTTGTTTCCTGAATGGAGTCAGAGATTCTGCTGGCTGCAAGTCTACCTGTGATGTCAGTGGGAACTCTGATTATTAAGGGTGGAGATGTCTAACTTGGATGATCCGACGTTGGAGCTATTAGCAGAAGCTGGAAATGCTTAGAACCAAGGCTGAGTCAGAAGGCTGTGAACCTTGGAATTATTCTGACAGTTACCTTTAATTAAATGATTTTGGCAAGTCAGCTATTCAGAAAGCACTGGCTCTTTGGAAATCTGACTTTCCCAAGTATTCTTTTTACTCAGCCTTTTGGATTTTGTCTTTGTTTTCCATTTTCAGATTTATAATCGCTTAGATACACATTGCTGTGGATTCAGACCTCGCAAGGAAGATGCCTGTGTACGGAATGGATTGAGGCCAGATTGCGATGACCAAAATTCTGCGACTCTAGCACACATTATCCAGCGAAAGCATGACCCAAAGCACTTGGTCTTTATTGACAATAAGGGTTTTTTTGACAGAAGCGAAGATAACTTGAATTTCAAATTGTTAGAAGGCATCAAAGAGTAAGTTTGGTGGTGGAGCAATATCATCATCTGTTAAATAAGTTAAATAAGTCATAAGGTTCCAGAGAAACTCACATCTTGTGTGTGATGGATTTAGCTCTTGAAAGGAGCTGAGAATGTGGATCTGGGAGTAGAGATCCAGAGAGGGGACACATCCAGAGTGTGGCCAGGCTGTCTGCCAGTAACCCACACCACCACAGAGCTCACGCTACACTTCACATCTGCCGTGTTGCTTGGCCCTCATTGTGAAAATCCATGTGGGTTAGGTTGGAAGCATTCAGGGATCTCTGGAATAGGAACTGGCAGAGCAGGGGTAAGCAGGTGGCAGAGGCTCTGTTATCAGGGCATAGAATAGGACATGGGGGGGACTCATAGGCATGCAGATATTGGCATGGCAAGATGTCCAAAATCATAATAAACTTGAGTGACTTTTATGAATGCAGCAGAAAATGAGAGCCGATCTGGTGAGTCGGGCACAGCGTCAATGGACAGCTGGCTTTATGAGCACTTGGAAATGCTTCAAGTAGACATAGATTATGGGGGAAAGTGTCTAACACCTGAAAGGGAGGGCTGATGAGGGCTGGTTAAGGAAGAAGTATTGGTATACTCAGGATTGACCAAGAATTCAGGGAGGCCTCAAAAATCTGGGGACATCTGGCAGGACTTAGAAAGAATGGAGGGTGGAGAGGACACGGATGTGGAACTAGACAAGTTCTGTATTGCAGAGTTAAAATGCAATATGTATGTATGAAAATATCACAGTGAAGCCCATTATGTTTTTACAATTAATATGCACTAATAATGAAAAATTTAAAAGCTATAGTGGTTGCTCACTGCACAATTGATTTTACATCTATTTGGAAGCAGAGGTAATTCAGACATTTAATAGTGACAGGAACCAGCTAAAAAGTCTGAACTATTCAAACCTAGCTGTGGAACTCGTGGCTGTAGTTCAAGCTCTTCCTGAGAGTTGTTGGAGCCACTTTTCATGTGTTTCCTACCTTTGTCAGAAATCAGATTGACTAAGATATTGGGGTAGATTGGAGACTTAAAGATACAATGGTGCATTAGTAAAATAGCAAACCAGTTCTGTGAGCTAAGTGACTGTTGGAAAGCATACCAGCAAGTCTAAAGTTGAGGTTAAGCCCTGCACAGAGGTGCACACCTGTAATCCCAGCTGCTCCGGAGGCTGAGGCAGGAGGATCGCAAATTTGAGGCCAGCCTAAGCAACATAATGGACACCACTCAAAAAAATAAAATGACACAGGGTGTAGTGGTGCACATCTGTAATCTCAGTACTTGGGAGGCTGAGATAGGAGGATTGCAGGCTAGAGGCAAGTCTCAGCAACTTAGTGAAACCCTTTTACCAAAAATAGAAAATAAAAAGGTCTGGGGTATAGCTCAGCATTAGAATGCCCCTGGGTCCATCCCAGTACCAGAAAGAAAAAAAGAAAAAAAGAAAGGAAGGAAGGAAAAGAAATGACAGTGAGATTCGAACACAGATTTTCCAAATACAAGCCCCCCAGTTTTTCTTGTAACAATTTGTGGTGTTCATGCTCAGTTACTATCACTCTTCTTAATAGTGTTGGGGATGTAACTTGGTGGTAGAGAGATTGCCTAGCATACACCAGACCCTGAGTTCAATCCTCAACACTGCATAAAGCCAAACCAAACCAAACCTAAAACAACAAAAAAACTCTTGTTAATTATACTCTCTTTTTTTGTTTTTGCAGTACTGGGAATTGAGCCTAGGGGCATTCTACCTCCGAGCTATACCCCCCTCCCTCCAGTCCTATTTTTTATTTTTATTTTTAAAACAGGGTCTCACTAAGTTGCAGAGGGCCTCACTAAGTAGCTGAGGCTGGACGCAAACCTGAAATCCTCCTGTCTCAGCCTCCCAAGTACTGGGATTACAAGCGTGCACCATGACGCCAGGCTAATTATACTCTTAAGTATATATTTCAGTTGTTCTTTCTAAACTCTGATTTTATGTACTTTCGATATTAATAATAATACTGTTCTTGTGAGTTTCATGAGTACTAATTTCACCATATCGTTCCATGTTGATACATGCCCTCTGGATACATGTTCCTCATGTCTTTTTGAAAACTGAAGGCGGAATATGTGGCACATTCTTTCTTTTGAGTGCCTAAGCTAAGGAAATTTTATGTATAGAAAATTTATATTTATAAGACATTCCTTACTGAATTGATATTACAGGGGCTTAAATTTTCTATTAGAATTAAAAGTGCCTGGAGAATACAGTCTATCCATTTTACACATTCATGTAAGTGTGAACACTCTTATTCTTTCAAAGAAGATTTAACTTCAAATGTATTATAAGGAGCAATGGGTTTAAAGTTAAATCTTCTTTGAATATATAATTCTCACATTGAAAAGCAAAAATGAAGACTTCACCAATCCCAGATTTATGCCTTGAAAATTCCTATTAATCAGTGTAATGCAAAAACCAGTAATATATTTGTTTTCCTTTGTGAAAAGGATTAGTCACTAAAGAGACTAATGGTCTTAACAGTTTCATCTCCTACATTCTGCCACAGCTATATTAGTTGAAGGGCTATAGAATTTACAAATCATGGATTATTAATACTTCATGGAGCAAAAATACTACTTAATTAATGCTATTGCTCTCTATATTATATAGTACATATCTTCAGGGGCCCCAGAGCACCACAGAAGCATTATTTAATTCACTCTACACTTCTCAGACTCATTAGGCATGTCAAGCTCTGTGGCCTTTGGTCTTCCATCAACCATCAACATAAGAACTGTAAGACCCTGGACCAAGCTTCCCAGGACACTCCAGACTCAACGTCAGCACACTTTAACATGTCATTTGAATAAAATGCTTCATATCATCAGCATTCCAGAAGTATAATCCACATGGGGGGGAATTCTTTCTCTAATTGACAATTTTTGAATGATTCCTTTCTCATTTTTCTATATACAGTTGGCATAATTCATTTTAAATTTAGTTGTGAACTTCTACTCGGAGAATACCTTACTGGAACTGTGGGCATTTTGCTTCTCCTACTTTCTTGCACAAAGCCCCACCTTATCACGCATTAGAACACTGCTCTATGGGACAGATCCAAGGGATTTCTGTGGATGAAATGGAGCTCAAGATTGAGGAAAATAATTTTGCTTGACTAATGAAAGCCTAATTCTGTGCCTGTCTTTGCCTACATAGAGTGACATTAAGATGTTGGTATGTCAAGTTCTAAATTTAGAGAGTTCAGTTTGCTTGACACATGTTTCTAGTATATTGTAGCAGTAACACAGATGTTTTGATTCTCAAGGTTCTACTGGATTATGTGAGTTATGCTAGATTAATGAATGGTGGAGCAATTGGGAAAGGAATAATATTTCTGAGGAATTACTAAGAATGACATGTATGTTATCTTTTCAGGTTTCCTGAATCTGCAGTTTCTGTTTTGAAGAGCCAGCACTTGCGGCAGAAACTCCTCCAGTCTCTGTTTCTTGATAAGGTGTACTGGGAAAGTCAAGGAGGCAGACAAGGAATTGAAAAGCTTATCGATGTAATAGAACAGAGAGCCAAGATTCTTATCACCTACATCAATGCACATGGGGCCAAAGTATTACCTATGAATGAGTGAGAAAGGGTCTTCCAGATATGGTGCTAGATATATTTATGCATTTTTGTTTTTGCTTTTAAAACAAGTACATCAACTTCAGTTCCTCTTAGGAATAAGGCAGTATAGATGAATACACAAAGTAAATGAATTTAACCAAGTAGATATGATAGAGCTGAGCACTATACCCAGATTCAAAAGGGATTTTAAAAATCACACTGCTTCAAAATAAAGTATAAAAAAAATAGGGCTGGGAGTGTAGCGCGGAGGTAGAACGCCCCTGGGTTCAATTCCTGGTACCGCAAAAAAAAAAAAAAATCACACTGCTCAAAAACATGAGTTTTTATTTTTTCCCTAATATTATAGCATGTGTGTCTCAATATCTGATTACAGCATAGTTCTAACTATTATTCCAACTAGCTTTTAAAAACACTTGTCAGGTCACTAAATAGAGCAGTATAAACCAGAAGAGTTAACTCCTTTAATAAACTCTATTCGGTGCCATTTTGACTGATTCTGACCACGCGCTGATGGGAATGGCTCTTGAGGTTCTTCTGTGGCTGGTTAAAAGGGCGATGCCACACCACCCAGAGGCAGCTCAACATGTGGATGGAGGCGCATGAGCTGCGAGTGCATCAAGCCCCTGAACAGTTTCTAAATAGACACGGTGGATTAGTTACAAAAGCACCAGCATATTTCCTACAGTGTCTATAAATGAGCAACAAGGTAGCATATGCCACTGCGTTTTAGAAATTTATTTTGTTGTTAACATAGAAAACCCACTGCTAGCAACTTATATATTAATTAGCTTGCTCTCTCAGTATTGATCCAATTTATGTCTAGTGGTTTAGAAGTTAAACAGTTCTAACACATGAATTTACCTATCAAAAATGTACTTACAAAGTATTTTTAATGGATGCTTTTAAAAATCTGTCATTTTATTAAGAACATACTATTAATTTCTGTATATTTTATTAATAACAGTGGACTTTTTCTATGTAATTATATTTAATCTGATTTAATTGATGCTGCCAGATATTGACAATAGGTCCAGATATTGAGTATTTAAATATATTGGCTAGCTTATTCCAATGTGAGAAGTACAAATAAAATAAATTAAAACTTGACTCTGATCAATTCTTCTCAATGAGAGCACCTGACTAAAACTAAAACAGTAAATTTGGATGATATTAAGCCTCACATAATTCTCCCTAAACTCCCTCTACCAACTTTTTAATTAGGTTGGAAGGACTTGGACATACGGTGTTCACATGTTAGGTCTTCAAGTCCCTGGAAGACACCCAGGACCATCTTGTTAAGGAGGTACTCATAAAGAGCTTTTAAATCTAGAACAAATCATCCCTTCCCTCCCACGCCGGCCCATCCTACTCCTTATTTAAAAGTTAATTTACTGGCTAGGATGAATGTTTATAATACATTCTATTCTCTTTTTTTCCTCAGTTCTGTTCTGTTTTTGCTAAAATTAACCACATTTTCTAATCCAGGGTAACTCAATATCACTGTGAATTAGAATGATTAAGGAAATCAGGCACTAGATTTTAAAAGAAAATCATATTAGCCAGGCATGGTGGCACACACTTGTAATCCCAGTACTTGGGAGGCTGAGACTGGAGGATCTGGGTTCGCGGCCAGCCTCAGCAACTTAGTGAGACCTGGTTTCAAAATAAAGAATAAAAAATAGGGCTGGGGGTGTAGCTCAGAGGTAGAACGCCCCTGGGTCAATCCTTAGCACCAAACAAACAAACAAACACCCCGAACAAAAAAGCATATTTATAGATTCTAATTTATAAAAATGTATAAATCAAATTGTCCAAAATAGGGAGAGGGATCATCTTATCCTCTAATTATAACTTCTAGGCGCAGATTCATAGGACTACATTTAGTGCCCTTATCAGCTGCTCCCTCAGAGTTGACCTTTGGACTATTCTCTGCTCTTTCCTCTAGAGCCCCGAGTGCCTCTCTGTGTTCCTACAAAGTCATAGTAGTTACTGGCTCCAGAGTCACCACATTTCCCTGCTGCGGCTTAACTTTTATAAATCATCCTCTTAATGAGAAACTAGGCTAACAAAGGTTTGAAGACCCTGCCTCTTCTTTGAGCCAGCTGACTTGAAATAACTCTTTTTGCAAGTTACCCCATGTCTTGTCTTTAGGTGACATATTTACATTTTAATATGCTTTTTCAGAATCTACCCTCTTGACTCACACTTGTGATACAGATGATGGGAATTTCAAGCTCCTTTGAAGCTGGTTTAATGTGGTCTTGAGCTACACTGCCTTTGTGTAGCCTGACCCTCATATATGTGGGTCAGCTGGTATTTGCCTCCACATTATTCCAAAATGCTTAGTACTAAATGAAAGGCCCAATTGGGCGTGGTGGCACAGCTGGTAATTCCAGTACTTGGGAGGCTGAGACAGGAGGATTGCAGGTTCCAGGACAGACTCAGCAAATAGTGAGACTCTCATCAACCTAGTGAGACCCTGTTTCAAACTAAACATAAAAATAGGGCTGGGGGTGTAACTTGCAGGTAGAATGCCCCTGAGTTCAATCCCCAGTGCCACACACACACACACACACACACACACACACACACACACACAAAGAAA
>PVJS01002412.1:40027-84835 GCA_004027185.1 Glis glis | reverse complement strand
CACGAAGTTGTGGAGGGCCTCACTAAGTAGAGAGAGAGAGACAGGGAGAGAGAGAGAGGAGAGAGAGAGAGAGAGAGAGAGAGAGCTGAAGCTGGCTGTGAACCCGGATCCTCCGGTCTCTGCCTCCCAAAGTACTAGGATTACAAGCGTGTGCTACCACGCCTGGCTCTCCTGATACCTTTGAATGTGAGTTTATTTGGAAATAGGCATTTGTGTTTTTTTTTTAAAAGAAGTAATTAAGAATTGCTATAGTTTTGATCTTAAATGTCCTCAAGATACCCACATGTTAAAGGCATGGTAGCCAGCCTGTGGCTCTGTTGAGAGTTGGTGGGGCCTAGTGGGAAGAAATAGGGTTACTGGAGATGTGCTCCTGAAGGGGGTTTTGGGACCCCAGTCCCTTTTTCTTTCTTTCTCTTTCACTTCCTGGCTACCATGAGCTGAGCAGCCTCCTCTAACATGTGCTTCTGCCCTGATGCGCTGCCTCTCCACAGGTCCAAACGCAATGGGCCAACCGACCATGGACCGAAACCTCCAAAACCATGAGCCAAACAGACCTTTCCTCCTTCAAAGTTCATTATCTCAGGTTTCTTGTCACAGCAACCGGAAGCGGATGTGCACAAGGATCTCAAGATGAGATCTTCTTGTAGTTAAGGAGGGCCCTAAGTCTGATGTCTATGTTCTTCTAAGAGAAATGAGGGGGAGATTTGAGACACAGAGGGGAGGACCATGCGAAGATGAAGCTGAGACTGGAGCGATGCATCGATAAGCCAAGCAATGCAAGGATTGCTAAAAGCTACTGGAAGCTAAGAAGGAGGAGGCATGGAGCAGGTTTTTCCTCCAAGCTTCCAGAAAAAAGCCACCCCACTAACACCTCCGGAATTGTGAGATAGGACATTCCCCACCATACTTGACTAGCTGTCAGTTTCTTTTATAATTTGTTAGAACAACCACAGGAAACTAATAGAGGCATGTAAAAGAGGCTGCTGAGATGCAGATAAAATTAATTTTTTTCTGTTTTTGTTTGTTCTATGTGAGTAAATGTCTCTGTAACAGAGTAAATTTCTGTTATTCTATTCTAAGCTACCATTTCCATTTCTTCCTATCTCTTTTTTTTTGGTACTAGGGATTGTATTCAGGGAGATTTTATATCCGAACTACAACCCAGTCCTTTTTAATTTTTTATTTTGAAATAGGGTCTTGCTAAGTTTCCGAGGCTGGTCTGGAAGCTGCCATCCTCCTGTCTCAGCTTCTCAAGTACTAAGATTATAGGCGTGCATCACCACACCTGACTAGCTACCAGTTTCTTTTATAATTTGTTATAACAGCCAAGAAACTAATAAAGACATGTAAAAGAGGCTGTTAAGATATAGGTAAGTTTTTCTGTCTTTGTTTGTTCTATGTGAGTATGTTAAACTTATCAAAACTCATTGAGCTGTACATTCTTTGTGTGTGTGTGTGTGTGTGTGTGTGTGTGTGTGTGTGTGTGTGTTTAACTTCTAAAGGGTAAAAATATACACAATTACTCTTAACTATACTTCAAAAGAAGCTTTTTATGGTGCAGCAGTCAGAAGGAGATAGGTCACTGCATAGTAACAAATGATCCCCCAAACCCCATAACAACAATGGTCTATACCACACCCTGCAACGAGTCTTTGGAGGATCAGCTGAAACTCTGCTTCACATTATCTTCATGAAGCAGATCATATTTTAATTCCTACATCAAGCCTTTCCAGAATTCTCTAGGCAGATAAGTGATACAACAGAAGTGCCTTTCTCCAATTATATTATTTTTATTTTGGCTACTTTCTTGCACATTTATTTCTGGTACTAGGTGTGAATGCATAGATTGTTAAGAATATCATCTATATAGAACATAGCTTAATGATTGGAAGTACATATTTTATATCAGACTTGATGTCAGGCAGATTTGGGTTTGAATCCCACCTCAGACAACTTAATTAATACCACTTTTTCTCAGCTCTAAAATAAAGGTAGAACGATTACTAACTTTAGATGATTGTGAGGATTAAAGACTCTAACAAATATGAAAGCTTTCAAAAATAATCCAAAGCATATAAAAGGTGTTAAATAAACATTACCTTTGTATTTATTATTGCATACTTACTGAATGCCAGGATCTCATCTGAGGTTCTAGATCAAGTGGAGAACAAGACACGGTCCCATCCTTACTGGGCGTGGCTACTGTTACTATCACTAGATATAAATTTTCCATCCAGTAGCTAGCACGGCACTCAACATACAGCAGACCCGTGATAAATATTGTAGAATAAGTGGTACTCATTCCCTGACCATGAAGTGCCACCCTTACTCCAAGGTTACTTGTAACTTCTTGCCCTTATCAGATTTTTCTTAATAATTTTTTCCCTACTAATTCTCCTTCTCATTTTTTCATGAGTCATTCCTTTTTCAAAAAAATTAGCTTTTTGGGGTGGGTGTTTGAACCTAATCATGCTAGCATTGCATGCATAATAATCCATGTTAACAGATGCCCTATTTATGAGGAAATGCAAAGCCATGATGTGGGGAAATTATTCATCTCATGTTTTTTGTTGAAGAAGCAAAACACACAGTAAATTAGGTCTGGTTTTCTTGAAATTCTGCATTTAAAGAAATCGCGAGAGGAGCTGGGGAGCACACTTTGCACAATGTGGCATTAATTATTCAGTCATTCTGAATAGGTTTCAATTGCATTACATGGGAAAATGTAAGGGCCCTCCAGTGGCCAAACAATCCCTCTCAAATCCCAAGGGTTATTTGCTGCAGACGGCATCTCCAACTGAATGAAATGTCTGCTTCATCTTCTGTAGGGAAAGAAAGAGGGCAAGACCTATTAAAGTCCCATTTTCCCATTTTAAAAAGGAATTTTGTCTGATCTCAAACACTCAGGCAAGTTTTGAAGCAAATTGTTTTACGTCTTAAAGGAGAGATTATATCATCCCTCCTTTTTGAAAGCTAACCACTGCAGTCAAATGACACTTTTTTAAACTGAGCATCTATTGTAGGTCCAGTACTATGCTGGGCTTGGGGAAAGGAAATAGTGACTGAGGGGTGGGGAGAGAGAGAGAACACATAGGTTCTATCTCAAAGGAACTTTCAGACTGTTAAAGAGATAAGTTTAATTCATTTGGACAATACAGTGATCATTCATAATGCTAACCTTGATCTTGCTTGTTAGAAACCATGTTTGAGTCTCTCTTCAGAGCAATGGAAAGAAAGTGTCTTAAATGCGTAGATTATATTTTATTTGGGTTGGGTGTGGTGGCACAGGCCTGTAATCTCAGTGTTTGGGAGGCTGAGACAGGAGGATTGCAGGTTTGAGGCCAGCCTCGGCAACTTAGCAAGACCCTTAGTAACTTGGCAAGACCCTGTTTCAAAATAAAAACTAAAAACAGTGCTAGGGGTGTAGCTTAGAGATAGAATGTTCCTGGGTTCAATCACTAGTACCAAACAAAGAAAAATGATTTGCTGTTTATTGAGGGCAGACACTTTACTAGGTATCAGTGAAAGGGTAAGAGCAAGATAGACACAGTCTCTACTTTCTTGACACAGTTTGTAGGAGGGGAGTAACAATGAATAAGCTATTGGACAAAGGTGTGGTAAATGCTGGGATAGGTAAAGTGCAGGGGCTATCAGGGCCCAGGGAAGAAGCATCCTGCCAGAACTAAGGAGAGAAGGTGGCCAGGGACAGCTATCCAGAGAAGTGACATTTTGGCAAGTGATTGAAATAAAGAAGCAATCATTAATTAGCCAAGTGCTGGGTTAGAATGCTCCAGGAAGAAAGACCAGAGAACTATGGTGGGCATAGTGATGGAGAGTTGACACATATTGAGCATTGCTGGAGCAGAGAGCGAAGTGAAATAAAGAGAAGAGGCGAGAGCCGTGCCACACGCATGGCAGCTACATCATCCTGCCTGTTGGATCGCTGTGCAGGCACCACGTAGACACATCCTTCTGTCATCTCCCATCAAACCACCATGCTGTTTCAACAGAACTTATTTTCGGTCCCAGTTTCCTCAATGAATACACATTTTTGTTTCCCCCCTGATTGATGGTCCTGGTTCACTCCTCGCCTCAGGTTGGCTCCTTGTGCCAGCCCAGTTTGGATTCTGGTCTTTGCTTTCATATCCCACCGAGGAAGTTCGATCCTCATTTGGCATGGCCATTTTTCAATCACTGTTTTCAATACTGAACCCCTCGCCTTTCCTTCCTGGTCAGAGTCCACACCCTGGATGAGCCCCTCTGCTGGGCACAGCTGGACCCCAGAAGGAGTGATCAGAGAGGTCTGGGGCAGGCAGCAAGGCCCTGCCATGGAACCCCAGAAGGCTAGCAGCGTTGACACCAGAGCCATCTGAGGAGGGCACATTACTGCTTCATTTTTTTTCACCTGCAAGAATCCCCAGAGCAAGAATTGGGAGGGAGTGGTACAGCACCGACATCTGTACAGAACATCAGGGCTGGTTTGGACATGTACTTTGTCAGCGGGATGCACATCTGTCTTAAGCCTTGAAGTGCGCTGTGAAGTAATGTGGCCATCTAATACCACTGTGCATGAGTCTCTCAAAATGCACTCCTGCAAAGGGACAACACCCTTCTCCAGATCTGACACAATTACTCATGAAACCCTTCCCAGGACCCTGGCAGACCTCATCCTGGTGGCTGTTAAACCTTCCCCTGCTTCCCCGCCACCCAGAAAATGACCCCGACCCTTCAATATGGGGGAAAAATGGCTCTTGAAGGGAAATAAATATACTTTCCTTTTCATCACAGAAAAAAAAACACTTTGTAGGGATATTACAGTTAGATATAAAATGTCCCCTAAAGAGTCCACTTAATGTTTGGAGTTGATGTAATTAGACATGAGGGTTGTAATCCCAGAAGTGCAGATGAATCCACTGTAATGGATTTACCTGGGTGGTATCCGTAGGCCAGTAGGGTGTGGCTGGAGGTGGGTCCTGGGGGAGTATATAAAGGGCTCCTCCTTCCCCTGCACTCCTTCTCTTGCTTCTGGCCTCCATGATGTGAACATAGTCCATATGTTCTCCCTCTGCCATGCCCAGAGATCCGTGGTCCCCAGCCTCACATGGCCTGAGCCTGAAACCATAAGAAAATAAATCTTCTTTCCTTTAAATTATGTGGTCAGATAATTAGATTATGGCTGCAAGAAAGCTGACAGATACAGGGGTGATAAGGAAGGTCAGCCCTTTGAGTGCCGTTAGCCTAAAAGGTCAGGATGACAGGGTTACTTATTCATACTTGTGCAAAAGAAATTTGGGCCCAATAGATGCTTGCTCAGTAGAGGGCAACCCCAATGGTTTCCATCAGCTAAGACTGCCCGTTACCTGGTGCCAGGGACCAACTGTGGGCATCAGGGGGCTGTGGGTGCAAAAGAGAAAATGCAGGTGATTTTTTTTTAATTGAAGGGGATTTTTAACCCATAAAGAGTGGCCCAGACTTTGTGGATCTTCACATGGTAATGGCTTAGAGTTAAATGTAAATCGAACTATCATTTAGCTTTCTGCACTTACAACTTTGGCTATCTTTCATGATAAACTGGTTCAATCTCAAGTAAAAATCCTGGGAAGGGTAAAGGGAATATAGATTCTAACTAAATGATTTCAGGTTTTACTGCTTTGTCCAAGGATCCTGGGAAATGTAGTGTTAATTCCATCATCCAATTGTTCCCATCTTCTTCTTAAGTCTTAGTTGTTGGATTTTTTTTCCTTTCAATTGTGAGAGCACTTTAATTGAGATCTATCCTCTTAACAAATTTTTAAGTGCACAATACAGCATTGTTAAGTATAGCTACAATGTTGTACAGCAGATGTCTGGAACTTTCTCCTCTCACATAACTGAAATTTAAGACTGTTAACAGCAGTCCTCCATTTCCCCTTCCCCAGCTCTGGAAACCAGCATTCTACTCTCTACATTGATAATTTTGAAGGAATTCCTAGAATTTAACAGAAAAAAAAATCAAGCCAATTAAAAATGGGCAGAAGAATTGGACATTTCTCCAGAAAACACATTGGAATGGCCAATAGCTATATGAAATGGTGCTTAACATCACTAATCATCAAGGAAAAAAATCTTCCCCCTTAGTTTCTGAGTCAACTTGAGGCAAAAAGAGGAGGAGGAGAGAGAAATATATCAGTGTATCTCCAGATCCAGTGATGCCAACACAGCATGTGTGTGTGTGTGTGTGTGTGTGTGTGTGTGTGTGTGTGTGTGTATAGGGCCAAGTGAGAGAAAGATTGGAAAATTGGTGTGGAGGTAGACAGGAGATTCCCAGACTCTATATCTAATGTATGAGAAGAAATTCCACTTTCTCACCCTTCACAAGAGTCGATTCAAGATAGATCAAAGACCTGGAAATTAGAGACTGTGCAGTTACTTGAAGAGGGCATAGGACCAACACTCCAACATATAGGCATGGGTATAAACTTCCTCAACAAGACCCCAAAGGCACAAGAAATTAAAATGAGGATTAATACATGGGATTGCATTAAACTGAAGAGCTTCTGTGTAAAAAAGGAAACTATCAAGAACCTCAAGAGAGAGCCGGCAGAATGGGAGAAGACCTTTGCCAGCTACTCCTCTGATAGACGACTAATATCTAGAATATACAAAGAACTCAAGAAACTCACTGCCAAAAAAACAAATAGCCCAATCAAAAAATGGGCAGGTGAACTAAATAGACACTTCACAAAAGAAGAAATACAAATGGCCAATAAATACATGAAAAAAATGTTCAACATCATTAGCAATCAGAGAGATGCAAATCAAAACTTCCCTTGAGATTTCATCTAACCGCAGTTAGAATGGCAATCATTAAAAACACAAACAACAAATGCTGGCAAGTATGTGGAGAAGTAGGAACTTTAATACACTGTTGGTGGGATTGCAAATCAGTGCAACCACTTTAGAAAACAGTGTGGAGGGTCCTCAGAAGAATGGGAATGAACCTGCCATATGACCCAGCTATACCACTCCTGGGTATCTACCCAAAAGAATTGAAACCAGACTACCATAGTAATGTATGTATACCTATGTTTATAGCTGCACAATTCATAATTGCCAAACTTTGGAACCATACAGATGAATGGATTACAAAATCAACAGATGAATGGATTACAAAATTATGGGATATATACACAATAGAATTCTTCTCAGCCATAAAGAACAAAATTATGTCATTTGCAGGAAAATGGATGCAACTGGAGACTATTATGCCAAGTGAGATTAGTCAGTCACAAAAAGTGAAAGGTCAGATGTTCTGTCTCACAGACAGAAACTAGGGAGAAATTGGGACATGGGAGGGACTCCAGACAAAGGAGGAGAAACCTTAGTGGAGTGAAGGAGGGGACCTAACTGAGGGAGATGGGAGGGGGGAGGAAGACTTGAAGAGGGAAACACCTCAATGGACATGATGTACATGCACAAACTTATCAAAGCCAATCACTGTGTTGAGCACAGGAAGGTGGGGAGAGAGAGGGGGTGGGGTGGGAACTAGAAGAGGGCTTAATGAATGCTGTGTGTATGTATGCCTCTATCACTGAACTTCAGTCGAGATGTGTGATTACAATGTACCAATTTAAAAAAAGTTGAGCTCAGTAGAAAAATGTAGAAATGCATTTCCCACAAAAAAACCACACAAAACATTTATTTTTGCAGTACTGGGGATTGAACCCAGGGGCATTCAACCTCCAAGCTACCCCCCAGCCCTATTTTTTATTCTTTATTTTGAAACAGGGTCTCACTGAGTTGTGAAGGCCTCACTAAGTAGCTGAGGCTGGCCACGAACCTGTAATCCTCCTGTCTCAGCCTCCCAAGTGCTGGGATTACAAGCGTGTGCCACCATGCCTGGCTAAAACATCATTTTAAATTCAATTTTTAAAAGGCCAATCGGGCCAATGTGATGTGGAACACACCTGTAATCCCAGTACTTGGGAGGCCGAAATAGGGGGATCACAGGTTTGAGGATAGCGTCAGCAACTTGTGAGACTCTCATCAACCTAGCAAGACCCTATTTCAAAATAAAAATAAAATAGGGCTGGGGGTGTATCACGGAGTTAGAAAGCCCTGGGTTCCATCCCCAGTACCATTAAAACAAACAAAAAAAAAAAGCCAATCAGTATAGTTGTCTGGTAGTCAAACTACCAGACAGTCATATGGCCCATAGCCCACCTATTCTTTTTTGTTTTGGGGGTACTGGGATTGAACCCAGGGGCATTATACCTCTGCACTACATCCCATGTCTCATTTTTATTTTTTATTTTGAAACAGGGTGTCACTAAATTTCTTTTTTTTAACGTGCTTTTATTGGTGCATTGGAGTCTTACATCGCAATGGATATCTATTTGATGTTAACATACATGCACACAGCTCTTAGTGCCCCCTGCTTCCTCCCACCCGTATGAAGTACCAAGAATGATGTTAGTATATTTTCACATGTACATATTGTTTATGATAGTAATTCCATTAATTCACTTCTTTCTTGCCCTCCCTCTTCCCTTGTACCACTTCCCTTGTTCCGCTGAGGGTTCTCCATTTTCAACCGGAGTCCCTTGTGTGACCCTACTACTCCTTAGGTTGCACATATTAATGAAAAAATATGTCCCTTCTTCTTTTGTGATTGACTGATCTCACTTAACATAATGTTCTCCAGATCCTTCCACTTTCTTGCAAATGATATTATTTTGTTCTTCTTTATTGTCTCACTAAATTTCTGAGGCTGGCCTCAAACCTGAAATCTTCCTGTCTCAGTCTCCAAAGTACTGGAATCACAGGTATGTACCACCACGCCTGGCTTCAAATTCAATTTTTAAAAAGCAAATTGGTGTGTGTCTCGTAGTCAAATATGACCCACAGCCTATTTAGTCTTATTCCTTAAGACAACATCTGGTCCTGAAATCAAAGCCGCAAATGTTTTGTCCTTGTTATTTCTCCCAAGTGAAGCCCCCAGCTTGGGCAGCCCAGATCCCTGCAAAGATACCAGCCTCAGTCACAGGCTGCCCAGCAACCTGGCTGCTTTCCATTGCGCACAGAGCTAGAGGCCCTCCTTCACCAGCCAGGGAGAACTGCTGATTCACAGCTGAAACCTGAGCAGGCTGGACAAAATCACTAGTTCCAGATGCCTCCGTAGCTTCCTGGGCTGCGGTACTCCTCCCTCTCACCCTGCTGCCAGGCCCCGTCCAGGGTCTGAGCGAACGCTGGCAGGGATGCCCAGCTGCGAGCGCACACTGCAGTCGTCCACCAGCCATGTGTCTGCTCAGAGACACGTCTGGTCCCCTCTCGCCTGCGTTCGCGCAGGTCAGTCTGACCACACCATATGATTAGACGTTCATGGGAGAAGCCTGCCTGCTCCTGGCTATTCAGCAGCCTGTCTGGAGTCTCAAAACAGCAGACTGTTGACCTGTGGACCACATCAGGAGCAAATTAGATGGAATTTCACCTCTCTCCATGGGAAAGCCTTTATCCTGGAGGCTAGAAACTGCAAATAGGCTTCGACTCCTGCTGACCAGCCCAGCAGGCCAAGGGCTCCCTCCCAACTCAGCTATATCCTCCAATGTGAGGCCCAGAACAAGAAATAGAAAATAAAGGAGGAGGCGTTAGTTTTGCCTTTTGACATGGACCACATCGCTATGCCTCATGGTTTTGGAGTTGCCCGAGCAGAGCATTTTGTCCGTGGTCTTCTCCTGTTACTTGTGGTTTTTTTTTTTTTTGTGGTACCGGGGGATTGAACCCAGGGGATTGAACCCAGGGGGCGTTCTACCTCCGAGCTACACCACCGGCCCTATTTTTATCCTTTATTTTGAAACCGAAGTTGCAGAGGGTCTCACTAAGTAGCTGAGGCTGGCCGCGAACCTGGATCCTCCGGTCTCCGCCTCCCAAGTACTGGGATTACAAGCGTGTGCCACCACACCCGGCTTCTCCTGTTACTTCTGTAAGCCTGAGATCCAAGAGAGAGGGGACTGGATAATTTTTCGTGTAGGTTCAGTCGTTCCATGTACCTACATTATTGTCCTATTCTATTTTATATTGTGATAACAGAATACCACAGACTGGGTAATTTATAAAGAAAAAAAAAACCTGGGCGCAGTGGCCCACACTTGCAATCCCAGTGAATTGGAAGGCTGAGGCAGAAGAATCGCAAGTTCGAGGCCAGCCTGAGCAACTTAATGAGACCCTGTATCAAAATAAAAATAAAAAGGGATGGTGATGTAGCTCCATGGTAGAATGCTCCTGGGTTGAAGCCCCAGTGCTGAAACAGAAAATAAATCCATTTCTTTTATAGTTTTAGAGGCTGGGGAGGGCCGCCTGGGAGATCTTGGAAGTGTCTCTGGGGCCACTGTCCCCTTGTCTTGATGCCCCTTCCATCTGTACTAATCTCCTTAGATGGTCACTTAGCCACACCCTTGGTTAACACACCTTTTCACTTTTCACGTGGCCAGGAGACAAATTTTCCAAATCTCTCCATTCTGCTGCTCTTTTAATTATAGATCCCTTCTTTAAATCATTTCTTTCTTCTCACATCTTACTATATGTGGTTAAAAGTAACCACGCAGTTCCTTACATATTTTCTTAGAAATTTCTTCCACCAGATATCCTGGCTCCTAAATTCTGCCTTCCATGAAGCCACTGGGCACAGGCACAGTGTAGCCACGCTCTCGTCCACCGTGTAACATGGGTAGCTTTTACCTCAGTTTCCAATACCTGGTTCTTCATTTCTATTGCAAGGGCTTTTAATGTTCAAATTCCTACAACACTCTACTCACAACCATTTCACTTGTCTCTAGCAAGTTCTAGATATTCCCTGTATTTCCTCTCTTCTGAGCCCCCACAAAATAACCCTAAACATTCCACTGAAAGCAATCTAAGATACTTCTAAGCTGAACCTCCAAATTCTTCCAGTCTCTCCCTATTACCCAGTTTCAAAGATGCTTATACATTTCAGTTACCTGTTAGAGCAACAGCCCCACTTTTCTTGTGGTACTGGAGGGTTGAACCCAGGGGTATTTTACCTCTGAGCTATACCCCCACTCCTTTTTATATTTTATTTTGAAAAAAATATATAAAAAGTTTGCTAAGTTGCTGAGGGTCTCACTAAGTTGTTGAGGCTGGCATCAAGCCTGAAATCCTCCTGTCTCAGTCTCCCAAGTTCTGAAATTACAGGCATGTGCCACCATGCCTGGCTGATAGCCCTGCTTTGGGTATCAACTTTCTATTTTACTCTGTTTTGGGTTGTGTTAACAGAATACCACAGACTGGGCAATGTATAAAGAAAAAATGTATTTGTCACAATTCTCCAGGCTAGGAGGTCCACCATCAAGATGTGGGCACCTGGCAAAGGCCTTCACTTTGCACCACTCCATGTGGAAGGGGGAAGGCCAAGTGAGCATACCAGAGAGGCTGAGAGGGACCAACCCGCTTTGATAACAAGCCTACTCCCTTGATAATGACATCAATCACTTCTCCGGCCCAACCTCCCGCCACCATTGTCCTGGGATTATAATCCCAACACCTGCACTTTGGGGGACACATTCAAGCCACAGCGATCACCTAGGATACTTTCCAGATTGGATTAGGAAGGGAAGGGCGACTTCTTGTGCCCTGGAGATTTTCTCTAGATGATCAGCTCACTCTGTCTCCCTCTCTGCCTCCATCTGTACTTCACTCCCTCTTACAACCATTATCAATGAAAGCATCAGAAAGCATTAGGTTATTATTAGCAATGACATTCTCCAAAGTCCCCAGTAGAGGTTGTGCAAAATGCACATGCCTTAACCTCCCCACAGGAATTATTACTCTGTGTCAAGGGTGTACTTTTTCAATAGGTAGCTGGAAGGGGAGAGCCTGGCTAAGAATCGCTGCTTGACAGAGTGGAGGGAGGTGAGGGTGCGGCCTGGTGGCCTCTCGGCTCCTGCACTCCCACTCTGGGAGCCAGGGAAGGGACCAGGTAATCTCCATGTGGCACAGTCACTAGACACTGGTGCAGTCTATTCCTCTGCATTGGTCTTTGTGTAGCAATTGCCCAATACATGTATACCCAAATAACCAAAAGAACTGTTTAAATCCCCCTATTTCATGTGAAAATCACCAGTAGAGGGAGGGGGGAGGCAAACTCCCTAGATTGGGATGCCTGAACTCAGACTTGGACCTGTCATCACCTACCCAGAGGTTCTTCACAGTAACAAAATGAAGTTGGAATAAATGATCAATAGAAAGTTCCCTTCCAAAAGCAGAATTATGTGATTAAACAATTATGTAATGGACTTTTAATGAATTTAATTTTTTCTTTCTTTTGGAGTGTAAATCCCTGTTTCATGGTCTAGTAGTGAAGTCATGACACGAGGCCAACTTGATTCTGTTACCAGATCCCTGTGCAGCCCCAGCTCAGAGTCTTCTCAGAGCTCCTGGAGGAGATTAAGGGAAGCAGTGAGGGTTAGCAGAGGACCAAAGTCCCCATAATTAGGAATGGGACAGGTGGCTACAGAGTTCATGCTTCAACGTTATGGGCAACACTCTAGCTCAGAAGTGTAAAGACAAAGTGTTGCTGAAACTCCTGGCCAAAGCAAGGTTCTTTGCCCTCGCAAATATTCTGCAAAAACATCAAATAATACAAACAAGGGAGGAGGGGAGAAAATGGCTGCATTTGAAGTAGAATCATGAATCTAAAGAGAATGTTTTCAAAGATTTCTATGATGCACCCGCAGCTCCTTAAAGTAATAGCAAACAGTTTAGATCCATTATTTAGTTTCCATGGAAAATAAACAACAGGTTCGAGTAGAATAGTAATAGTGGATTTAACTCTCAGTCCCCATTCATCTTCTGTGCCCATGCATTTTGAAGACAGGAAAGTAGTTTCCCAATTATAGCTAGAACAGGAAGGAAAGAGTAAGGTGAGTTGGTGTGCCGGGCACCTCGGCGCATCCGCAAGACCTGGCTTCGGGATGATATGCGGTTGGTGGGACAGTAGCTGAGCACTGTCTTTAGGGTACACAGGAGTGAGAACCTGGTCCTATTCAGGCATGATTGATCTCTAAGTGAGGACAGGAGGCTGTGGGGGTTTATGGGCCCACTTTGGCTATATGGCTGCAACAGAAATGTCTTAATATCTGAGTTCTGGGGATCTCAGAACCAGAGCAGCTATTCTGCCCAGGATCTCTGTCCTCACGTCTCCACTGTGTCTCCCTACTACTGGGCAAGAGACCGGAGGCATCCAGGTATGCCTGTTCAGAAACTCTGCTAAGAAGCCTCTGTCTTTGCTGTGATGTCCTCTATGGGTAATCTTTCCGTGGCCTCCTGGAAAGCAAAGTGGGGAGACTGGGTCTAGCTTTGCATGTCTCATCTGCTGGGGGACAGGCTGGAACTCCTCACTGTGGGCTCTCACTGTCTGACCACACTTCCTCACTTAAGAATAGCAATGACTTCACAAATCCAAAATAGCAGTAGCCGTGAAACAAAACAGCGAGGCTCAGGCAATGAAAGCCAAATTGAGAAATGAAAACAAAAATGTAGATGAAAATGTAAAATCCCATCTGGTCTCCAAGGTGAGCTTGGGGTCTTCTCGTGGGGCTGTGCCAGGATGGACCGAGGCTCTGGCACTGCAGTTTTGAGAATGGCTCCATTCTAATGAGGCAGCTGAGAAATCGATCTATTTTTCTAATATCCTGTTTTGGTCATTTTGTTAAAGCATTTGAGTATGTCAATTTTGGGCACCAGTTAGAGTTGTTTGTGATTTTTCTACGGTCAGGGGCATGGGGCACCTAGAGTTCCAAAATCCATCCCCTCACCCTGGTCCAAAGGAATCCACTATCCTCTGTCTGCAGACATTAACCTCGGGAGAGGAACCAAAGCGTGCTGGCTCCAATCTCTCTCATCTCACCTTTCAGGCTAAATTCCTGTCTAGTAATTACTGCCTGTGATTCCGAGCAGTAATACATAGTTATCAGCAAGCACCCGTCAGAGGGGTTACAGAGGAGGGCTTCACATCGTAGCCTCAGCAGAGAATCTTCATTATATTTTTGCTGAGTTACTTCACCCCGTGGCTGTTTATAGAGAGTTATCTCCTCTCCGCAGGGCTGGTCTGCTACACCCACTCCCGATTATGGCCTTTCCACCCTCTCTGCCCTCCCTACTGCAAGCAGAAAAGAATTCAGCAGACCAGATTGTCCCTGGAAGAGCAGACCCAGGCCTGCTGCCCGTTTTTGGAGTAAGTCCTTTCCTCCTGGGTGTCTCCTCCCTGACTCATCAGCCTGCAGCCTGCAGCCTGGCTTTTTAGCTGATGAGCCAAATGACTCTAAGACATGCACTCCATCACTCCGTGGCTCAGTGTCCTCCTCTGTAAAACAGGGATCAATGATACCTACCTCATAAGGCATTTGCAAGGTCTAAACTAAGTAAATGAGCTACATAGCAAAGACCAACTGAGTATAGCCTCTTGTGTCATGTCAAAGCTCAGCAAATAAGAGCTGATACTTTTGGCTGGGTGTGGTGGTGCACGCCTGAAATCCCAGTACTTGGGAGGCTGCAACAGGAGGATCCCATGTTCAAGGCCAGCCTCAGCAATTTAGCGAGACTCTCAGCAACTTAACTAGACCCTATTTCAAAAGAAAAAGGGCTGGGGCTGTAGCTCAGAGGTAGAATGCCCCTGGGTTCAATCCTCAGCACCAAAAAAAAAAAAAGAGTTGATACTTTCTATTGTAGTTTTGTTATGAAATTTGAAAGTAACAGATGTTACACCAAAGCAATACTCAACAAATACCTCTGCTACTCCTCTCCCTTCACTAGGCCCCTTGCCCCCCTCAGCAGCACACACTCTCCCCAGGGCACGAACGTGGGACGGGTGCACTAGGCTTCAGTTCCACCACCAGTGGCATCTCTTATACTCTCCTCCCAGGAGTGTGACCTTTAGAGGACTAAAGAAAGAGTACCATCCTCCCCCCTCAGCTCCTGTCTGCTCAGCTCTCACAAGATGGACCTCCAAGGAGAGCTTCCGGGGTGGGGGTCAAGGCCCACACATTTCATTCACAGGCCCAGTTTTAGGAGTCAGTGGGATTCCTGCATAGAGAGCAACGGAAGCTGCCGTGTTTAACCTTCATGCCAGCCTTCCAAGGAAGACAGCGTTACATCTATTTCACGTGTGGGCCATAGTTTTGTGTTGCTATCACAGAATACCAATGCTGGGAATATATGAAGGAAAGAGGTTGTCCCTGGAAGAGCAGGGCCAGGTCTGCTCATGATTGAACTCATGATTCTGGTGACTGGAGGGTCCATGCAGCATGGTGCCAGCATCGTGGAGAAGTAGAAAGAGGACTGGTCACATGCTCAAAGGGCACCTGTGTGAACAGGGAAACGAGACTGGGACGAGGTCAGGCTCTTTCCTCTAATAACAGCCCACTCTCCAGGGAACTAACTAATCTGCTTCTTCTAGACCTGCTCCAATCCAGAGAGGCAGTGTAAATCCATTCATGAGGGCGGGGCCTCCATTACCTCATCACTTTCCACTAGGCCCCGCCTTTTAAATGGTCCACCACCTCAACACCGCTACATTGGGGAACATAAGTTTTGGTGGGGACAGATCACATTCAGACAGAGCGCTATGATTTGAGAAAGCTTGGTATTGTTTAGCAATGTGTCTTTGGCTGTGTAACCTCTGAGTGATGCAAAAGGAACTGAGTCTTGGGCATCTGGGAGGACCTGCTGAGCTGATGTAGGAGCATGCCTAGCACCACTTGGGACCTGAAACCTCAAGCAGTCTGACCTTTCCCCTTCACTTTATGAGCTTTCAGAGCACCGCTATGTTGGAGGTGTTTCTGCCCCATCTCCCACCTCATCCCTTGCACCCTGTGCCACAGCCATCAGGAGTTTTTCCCCAGTATCCATAGGTTGTCCTTCCCCATTTACACATGTTTGTTGGTGCCATCCTTTTTTCCCTGGGGCAACTTTAACTACCCTCCATTTTTAAAATCCCCCTTGATAAGAAGCTTGCCCAGTTTCCCAAGGAAATGTTGGTTAGTATCAGCATCAAGAACAGGTCCCATCTGCATAACCCTGATGACAAATCTCTCTCTCTCTCTCTCTTTTTTTTGGGGGGGCTCTCTCTTCTATTAGAATCTTGGATGTCGGAATTTAAGGCTTATTCATTTTTATAGTTATGGCCTCTAGCAGATGGGCTGGCACACAGTAGGTATTTAATACATAGTTGTTGAATAAATTGAGGCTTTTGAATAAAGCCCATGGATTCCCATTATTTACTGAGTCCCTGCTGACTCCGTTAAACGCAGATAATGAACACTGAATTGGTAGAGTAACAGCAATTGAGAATCTGGAAAGAAATTCAAGTGAAATTAAGGGCCTGTTTCAAGAGTTATCAGTTTAGTGCACTGTTCCTCCCTGAGCAGGAGAGATTTCAACTGTGTACTCCCTGAAAACTCTGCCCCCCCACAGCTACAAAGATGACTCATTTCCTCTGCCCATAGCACATAGAGCAGAGGGTGGGGTCTTCCAAGGCCATTCCCATTGGCTGAGTCAGCCTGAAGGCTAAGCAGTCCAGGGCACATGTGTTGACAGGTGCGGGCCCTCCAGCTCTGACATGGTGGTGAGCTATTATCACAGGCATTTAGGAGGCACACTGGATGATAATTCTGGCTAGGTTTGTGTGCAACTACAGAGAACTGTGTGAGTGCTGTGAGGGCGCACTGGCATCAATGTACCAACCATCCTTTTCTCTTTTCTGTGTGTATTTGATGACAGGCCCAGGATGCGCACTGAAGAAATTGCCCAGCAGCACTGAAGAAAGTGAGATCAAGGCAATGGGAATCATCAAAGGCCAGGAGAGGAGAATAACAGACACTTCATCAAATAAACACCTTGGGGATGTAAAGACAAGTCAAAACCAGGGTTGGGTATAAAGAAAAGAGAGTAATTCAAACCAGTAGGCTGGAGATGCCGCCCCTATTGGTATTCCAGGATCTGGTTCACAAACTCTGAAGGAACATGAACTTAATATATATCCACATCTATAAAATGGGGAGAGTAGCATCTTACAGTCATAGTGTAAGGAGGAACCCCCAACAAGCTGTTGGTCTGAAATCTCTAGTTTTAAGGATGTAAAGACAAAGGTTCAGAGAAGCCAAGTGAATTGTACAAGCTCACATAGCTAGTTTGTACCAGAGCCAGGATGAAAACCTGTTATGGTTTAGATATTGATGTTCAGAGTTGACATAATTAAATCATGAGGACTATAATCTCATCAGCTGATAAATCCATTGTAATGGATTTTTTTGTTCCTAACCTAGGCAGGTGGGGTGTGGCTGGAGGAGGCGGGTCACTGGAGGTGTGGACTTGGGAACTGTGCTTATGCCCTTGAATCCTTGAATCCTCTTGCTTGTTCTCTCTTGCTTCTGGCCTCCATGATGTGAAAGCAGACCACTGTGTTCCCTTTCTCTCTCTCTTTCTCTCTCTCTCTCTCTGTCTCCCACTGCCATGCCTTGAGCTCCACTGATGTAACCCAACTTAACATAGACTGAAACCCTGAAATCTCCAGAATTATGAGCAAATACATCTTCCTTCCTCTACGTTGTGTAGTCAAGTGTTTTGGATCATAGTAGTGAGAATGCTGCTAAGAAACAGAACCCAAATCTCCCTCCGTACCTTTCAATCACCAGGTCTCCTCTGAACAGCATTTTGGATTCTTAGAAAACAGCTCTCCCTGCCAAATAAACATCCAGTCTTGCTCTGTGTTGAACCTAGTGACTGGAAGGAGTTAAGCACCAGCTTTAGAAGGCCAAGGACTGCCGAAATCATTTGTCTGAGGTTTGTGACTATGAATTTGTGTTCGTGACTCAATGCCACATTGAATATTAAAGTCAAGTAGTCTGCCAGGCGTGATGGCGCACGCTTGTAATCCCAGTACTTTGGGAGGCGGAGACCAGAGGATCCGGGTTTGCGGCCAGCCTCAGCTCTCTCTCTGTCTCTCTCTGTCTCTCTCTCTCTCTCTCTACTTAGTGAGGTCCTCCGCAACTTTGTGAGACCCGGTTTCAAAATAAAGTATAAAAAATAGGGCAGGGGGTGTAGCGTGGAGGTAGAACGCCCCTGGGTTCAATCCCTGGTACCGCAAAAAAAAAAAAAAGTCAAGTAGTCTGGGGGAAACACAACAATCAGATATTTCTTCCCTCGTTCATGCTCTCTCACCCCTAACTTGATGAGGTCCCTAGGGAATTCCTGAAGTCTCTGCAATTTGACTTCCCATCAGCTCCTGCTCTGACTGCCCTGTCTCACACACCCACACTTACCAAACAGAAATAATTTTATCAAGTGGCCATGTTGCTGACTGCTTCTAAACAGCTGGGCTCAGGAGAAAGCTCTGGGGATGCGTTCAGATCAGGAGCTATCGTCACTAACATGCTGTGACTGGATTTGCATACACGTGGGCTGGATGTTTTAATTAGCGCTGTCAAATGATTTGGTCACAGCTCCCCACAGACCACTTTGCTTCTTCAGTGAGTAGTGGAAGAAGACTACTCTTCAGAGGTTGAGTGTTTTGACTTCTGGAAGAGGACAGCAGCACCTGGGTGTTTGCATCTCGTTTGTTCACTCATGGCCAACAACTTCTTATTGAGACTCTATTGAGTGTCCAGCCTTGGGCTAGACAGTGGGGATTCTAAGAGAAATGAGACATGGCTACTCCTGCTCATAAACGAGGACAGATAACAGACAATGGATGGGCTGAGTTACAAACAGAAAATACATGGTAAGGGCAGAATGATGAGGAGTGATGGAAGACCAGAGGATGAACACTCCACCCAGCCCTGGGACAGGGGTGGTCTCCAATGCTGAGTATCAGGGGAGCTTCCCCAGAGGAAGAGGTATTTTAACCCAGACCCAATGAATATGGAGATGCTAATGAGGCACAGAGCAGAGTGGGCAACCCTTTCTAGGCAGAAGGCACAGGATGCACAAAGAAATGAAGGAGACCTACAGAATGGTTGGGGACAGGTGAATAATATAGGTGGTTTCATTTCAAGGAGGATTGGCCACTGAAATAGTACTGAGGAATGTGTGAGGGGTGATGAAAGGGCAGGAGAAAGAAATGTAGGTGGAGAACTCATATGTGACATTTGTCTAGCATTTCATAGTCAATTGCTTTCACGTGCATTGTCTCATCAATCCTGAGAGTGGCCTCATAAAATGATTTAATTAATTTATTTATTTATTTTTGGTACTGGAGATTGAGACAAGAGGTGTTCTACCTCCAAGCTATACCCTCATCCCTTTTTGTTTTTAATTTTGAAACAGGATCTCACTAAGTTGCTGAGGCTAGCCTCATACCTGTGATCCTCCTGTCGCAGCCCCCCAAGTACTGGGATTACAGGAATACACCACCATGACTGGCTCTCACAAAGTTTACATGGAAGGTTCTTTACAGAACCTTTACAGAATTTTTTATGGTGTGTCCTTTCTGATCCTACCAGTAGTCCCCCAGTTGCCAGTCTAATGAGCCACTTTCCATCTCTGTCCTACTTTGGGACACTGGCTACTTTCCCCACTGCCTATCCTCTCTCAAGCACCAGGGTCTTTGTCATTGCTGATCTTCCTCGTGACTCTTAGATTTTCCTCTTCAATCTTCTCAACAGCTAATCTTCCTCCATGTAATCCCCATATGTTCCCTTTTCTGGGATTTATCACTTGACTCTTCTTTCTCCTCATTCCTGCAACTGTAGTTACGTGCAGACCTTTATGATTACCACCAAATCCAAACCTGCAGTTCTTACCCTTCCCTTGAAGCCTGGTCACAAATCTACAGCTACCAAGTGGACACAGACATGTGAGTGTCCAAGAGGCGCCTCACTGAATGGTCCAGACTCGAGCTCATGATCAGAAGTTCTCTTCCAGCTATAGTGAGTAGCAGCAATCTTTTTTTAATTGGTTTCATTATAATTTACATAATATTGAGGTACAGAGTGTTAGAAAAATGCGTGCATATAACTCTTGTTGCCCTCCCCACCAGGTCCTCCCTCCCTCACCCTCACCCCACAAGTCTTTGAGATTGGAATTGGCAATTTTTTAAACGTTCATGGCATTAATTCTACTATGCATTCGTTATGACTTCATCAGAGACTTCAGGGGAATAGCTAAGAACAATCTTCTTTTCAACATGTTCTTAGTCTACTCAGTCTTTCAAGATGTAAACCTACAAATGACCTCTGAATCCTTCTTTCACCCCAAACCTCATCAATCTCTAAACCATCTCTTCTAATTCAGAGCCAGGTCCTAGTTCAGCTCTTCTAACTCTGCCACGCCCCTTCCCACCACCATGGAAATGTCTTCCTTCATAGATGTCCTTCTACCTGTCCCTTCTCCAAGCCATCACAGTAGCTCTCCTATATCCATGGGAAATATATTCCAAGACCCCCAGTACATGCCTAAAACCATGGATAGCACCAAACCCTACATCTATTATGTTTTTTCAATACATATTTACCTATTTACATTTAATTTATAAATTAGATACAATAAAAGATTAAAAATTATGACTAACAATAAATCAAACAATTACAACAGTATAGTGTAACAAAGGTTATGCAAATTTAGTCTCTCTCCTCTTTCTCTAAATATTGTACTTATTCACCCTTCTTCTTGGGATGATATGAGATGATACTTAAAGAAGCACTTCACAGCTTCTTTCTGGCATATCCAAATTGCCAGCATCACTCCTTGTGTGCTTTGGGGCCATTATTAAGTAAAATAAGGGCTACTTGAACATAAGTACTGCAATACCACAGCAGTCAATCTGATAACCAAGATGGCTCCTAAGTGGCTTTCAGGTGGGTAGCATACAAGGGTGGATTTTCTGGACAAAGCGATGATTCACATCCTGGGCAGGACGGAGAGGGATGGTGAGCAATTTCATCATGCTGCACAGTGTGCAATTTAAAATTTATGCATTGTTTATTTCTGGAATTTCCCATTTAATATTTTTGGACCAGAGTTGACTTCCGGTAACAAACTGCTATGAGAAAAACCATGGATAAAGCAAGACTACCATGCTTCTATTCAGAGGAAATCCAGCCTTCTTCCCCTGCCTCCCACCAAGGAAAACCAAAAACCTCTCACTTGGTCTGTTTCCCTGATTAAAGTTCTCTGCTGCCTTGAGATTAAAATCCCAATTTAACTAGGCATGTGCGACCCTTACCGTCTTACACTTCACTCTTTCCCCAGCCTTACCATCAAGATTTTTACCCATAGAAACTGTGATGGTGCATGCTGTGCCCTTTTATGATTTATCATCTTGACACAACCTGTTCTCTCTGCTGGAAATTCTCCCCGCCCTGGATTGAGTTGGAGGCTCTTCTATACATGCTCATTTTTTTTCTAATACATTGCACTTTTCTATGGTGCATGTTGTAAGTTATCTCCCTCTCAATGAGACTAAGCATTTTAGAAATAGGATCATTGTCTTATTCACAATTGTATACTGAAAGCCTAGCACAGCAACTGGTACATAGTAGAAATGCACACACATACATACACATACACACACATACACACACACACAATCACACACCACACCATATACACACAGCAGTAAAACTGAATTTAGTTCCCAGTCAGGTCAATATTTTGGTCTTCAAGACTTGATTCAAATGTTGCCTCTCCTTTAAAGCCTTCCTTGATTACACCAGTCATTGATAGCATTTTTTTCCAGGCCTTTCTTTATTACTTGTGATACTAAATTATCATTACATTTTTTTATTCACAGGCCACTGAATTGAGTTCCAAAAATATAGATGGTTCAAGGTTAGGACTCAAAGCAAATGAGTTATCAATTTACAGAAAGGGAAACTAATATTTGGAGAAGCTGAGACTCATCTGCTGATCTGTCTGGGACTAAAAACCCCTTGCTCTGGGTTCACAGATTCTTTTCCTTTACAGCAAAAACTAGAATGTCTTACTCCTCTACACAGGACCACCTCTGGGAAAACCCTCTCTGGGACTGGGCGCCTTTTCTTGGGCAGCAGAACCTTCCTGTAGCTCACATCCCACTGCACACAGGACTGCCTGGCAAAGGACACGAGCTATTCACAGTCCTCACAACCAGGCAGCAAGTGATGCTTCTCAAATACTCTTAGGAACAAGTAGCCTCCTGACAGATGCTGAGCCCCAGCCTGTGCGGCTGATCTTGAATGGAACTTGCATTTGACTCCAGTTCTGCCATTAGCAGCTTTGCGACCTTGAACAAGTCATGGGTTGCACTGAGCTTGTGTTTTCTTAACAGTGGGAATAAAGATAACTACCCTTCATGAAGCTTGGGGGAAAAAAAAACAGATAACAACAACAGACACAATATATACATTTTTCATGTATCTTGTTATTGAATCTCTGTAAATATATTGGCATAGCAGGAGCCAAATAAATGCTAACCATGAGTGGCGTCAAGCTATTCTTGGTCTGTACAACAATCTGTTCTCTTTTCAACAATTTCTGAGAGCCCTGAATCCTCTTTAGTTCTCTTTGTTGGCTCCCTAGCCCTTCGTTGTATAGGGACAAAGAATTCTAAGTCAAATAAAAAGTGTATTTAGAGTCACCTCTTATGTGGACCCACCCCTTATAAGTCACTATGGATCCAATATGAACACGTCCTGTTTTACATGGCTTTGCGCTCTGTGTCATGGTCATTTAGCAAAATACTTTGATATCCCCAGGAAAAAAAATATATATGCAAAAGAAATCCAAGAGTAACAAGAGATCAAAGGAAAATTATGGAAGGGTGTCCACAAGGATTTAAGACATTTTCCCAAAAGGACTATGTGCACAGTGCGGCCCTTCTACTTCTCTACAAAAAGGGCAGAACACTCCCGGCATTTGAAATTCAGCCAGTGATCCGAGCATCTGGGAATGTGTTGAATCTGTTTCAAGGAATCTGCACCAGCTTAGTCGCCCCAACTTTTTTCTGGTACTGGGGATTGAACCCAGGGCATTCTACCTTCGAGCTACACCCCCAACCCTTTTTAGCTTTTAAACAGTCTCGCTAAGTTGCTGAGAATCTAAGTTCCTGAGGCTAACCTGGAACCTGAGATCCTCCTGTCTCAACCTCCCAAGTATCGGGATTACAGGCATGCACCACCATACCTGGTAGTCACGCCAACTTTTATATGCCTTGTATTATAAACCGAAAGTTTCCAATTTATGATCCAAGTGCCCGTGAAGGATATGCAGTTATTGCAAGAGGTTTCAGATTTCAAGTACACGTTAAGTGTCATCTCTCCCCTGAGAAAACAGTGATTTACATATACAGCCACACTTCATTTTAAAGTGATTATAGCCGGGTGTGGTGGTGCATGCTTGTAATCCCAGTACTTGGGAGGCTGAGACCGGAGGATCCGGGTTCACAGCCAGCCTCAGCTACTTAGTGAGGCCTCCGCAACTCAGTGAGTGAGACCCTGTTTCAAAATAAAGAATAAAAAATAGGGCTGGGGGTGCAGCTCAGAGGTAGAATGCCCCTAGGTTCAATTCCCAGTACTGCAAAAAAATTAAAGTGATTATATATTGTTATAAATAAAAGGTATTCTCTATAAAATCATTACTGAGTTTATAAAAACAGCCTGCCATTATACATTTCCCTACCAAAAAAAACAAAGAATGAAAAGGACTAATAATAACAAAATTTTACCATAGAGGAATTGGCAAGGGGTGCGTTCTACAAAATATTTGACATAAACACAGTGCTACTACTAGAAAAGTTTGGGAATGGCTTTTATAGTTCAGAACCCAGCGTGCCGACGAGTGGACCTGGGAGATGGCTTCCCAGAGCAGCTCAGAAGCGTGTGCATGTTTCAGGGCGACCTTGAGAAAGACTTTCCCATTCCTGAAGATGAAGCTGTTCCGGCCTCTCTGCCAGCCTAATCCACCGCACAGCTCTGGCACGAGATGCAAGGAGAGCTAATCTCTCCTCCTTCCCATCTGGGGGGCCCGGGGGGAGTGTAGCAGCAGCTGCCGACCGAGGGCCAACAGGAGGATGAGCAGGAAAGGGCAACGGCGACACCACCCAGGCCGGCTGGAGCATCTCTCCTCTGTTCCTCCCAGATCCCTCTCCATCAACCCCAGATGACAAGGCACCGGCAGAAAGCAAGGCTGGCGAGCACGCGGCCAGGAGAACACAGCGGTGCTGAACAAGGTGACTAACCTCATCAAGCCATCACAAATTAAATACTGTCTGTGCAGGAGAGTTCATCCCAGCCTGCTCCGGGAACAGGAAGCCCAGATTCTCCATGCTCCAGCCAGATAAGAGGCTGCCAGGCAGCCAGTCGGCACAGGTGAGAAAGAGACGCCTGAACCGCTAGCACAGCAGGCTTTGTGTTAGGTTAGCAACTAATTGCCAACAGAACACACTGGTCACTCAGGCAGGTCACTGCCCACCACTTCGGTGACACAGACAAGGACCCTGGTAAACTGATGGAAGGCTCCTTTCTTCCCCCATTGAGCAGCAATTGCAGAATGACAAGAAACTGGGTGAGCCGCTGAATCCCCCCAACCTCTCAGCGCTAGGAAAAGGGTGCTATTAATACTTGCTTCCTTCCCAGGGGCCAAGAGGCTTCATTAAGTGTGGTTTGTGAGGGGCTTTGAGGTTGCCCTGTGAAAGCTGAGCTCTGGGTGCAAACTATTATTGCTAATTAATTATTGTCAATGGAATATTTACTGTGTTTTCAGATCTGGGAGCCCTGGTAAAAGAATACTTGGTTTCTATATTTTCTATCCTCTCCTCCCACCCTCAGCTGTGGCTTATAAACCTCAGTCTTTCTCCTGTCCCTTTCTTCCTCTTCACCTTTCTTTTGTGCATAAACTGGAGAGCAAAGTATTTAGCCTCCTCTTACACCACAGGCATAAACAGCCTTTCCTATAGAGAAGAGAAACCCTTCTTAAGAGAGGGATCTGAAACAGAGTATCTGGAGATTTGGCTATGAATAGGAAACGCAAAGTCCCTTTGGGAAAAATATGCAATTAATCTTAGGCAGAATATAGAGCTGAAATATGGAAGCCTTTCTGCTAAGATGGTTTCTGCTGATGCACAATTATGACCTCTGAAGAGCAATGATAGGGACGATTGGCAGAAGGCTCGGGAGTTCTCAGAGCCAAAGAGCCTATCGACAGGACTGAGAGTCCTTTTTACCACTTGTCTTCGAAAGAAAGAAAAAGAAGAAATAAAAAAGGAAGGAAGGAAGGAAGGAAGGAAGGAAGAAAAGAGAAGAGAAGAAAAGAAAAGAAAAGAAAAAAAGAAAAGAAAAGAAAAGAAAAGAAAAGAAAAGAAAAGAAAAGAAAAGAAAGATCAACTTTAAGTTCTGTCTTCAATTAGTTAGGATAGCAACCGTATAGAATTCCTAGAATAAAGTGCGCCTCTGAGATTAAAAAGAGGGAGGCCACAGGCATTAGGGGACAAAGCAACCCGCAGGAACAATGCGTGTCTTCCCATCTTGTCTGCCACCTGGCGCTCACCACGCTGGCATCTGAACCAAGGGCATTGTGGATGCAAGACAAGAGAATTCCCAGCGAACTGTAGCTTTTATGAATAAATTGTACTTGCCAAAATTGGCCGTTTGTTTGTGGACATTGATTTATTTTCTCTGATTCTTTCTGATTGCTAGATTTTGGATGGTGCTTACTGATGCGAAAAAGCCATCTAGTGTTGCTGATAAATCTAGAGATAACGGCAGAGGTCAAAAAAGTGGGAAGGAAGGAAAAGAAGGTGTGCCTGCCACACAATGGGAAAACTTTACATATATATGTAAAGTTATATATATATATACATATATATATATATATATATATATATATATTGTGTGTGTGTGTGTGTGTGTGTGTAAATAACAACTGTCCATGCCTGTTTCAATGCCATTTCAGCGTATTCTGAAATTGTGAAATTAGTGGGGCCATTTGCTTGTGTCTATTTTTCCTTCTGGAGTTAAGGGTAGAATAGAAAGCAGAGCAGAAGGGCTTGGCTCTGAGTATTCAGACATCCTTGCTGGATTCCCTTGTTACTGCTTTTCCTTCACCCTTGACTCTGCATGTGTGTGTGCATGAGAGAGAGACAGAGACAGAGGTGAGGTAGGGCAGAGAAGGAGGAGAGAGGGAGCTTTCAGGATAGAGTAGCAATGGAGAAAGGAACATTTGTTTTGCTGCTCCGCTTTGAGTGTGCACACCTAACATTTCCAAGGTCGTGTGGATGGGAGCATTCAGTGTCTTCAAGGTGAGCCAGAACCTCTCTGATTCACTGGGTCCCAGAGCTCCCCTCCACTAGAGCCCCAGCTCTGAGCTTGCATCTGGCGGGTGTGCTAAAAAAAGAGAGCTGAACCCAGTCTAACTTCCAGCTGGAATCGTGAGGCCACGGAGGAGGTGATTTGGGGAGGGGAAGCAAGGACTGAGAGTGTGGGAGAGGCTCCTGCTCCACTCTGACTGTGTCCACCTTTGGATCACAACTCTTGGAACATTACACCTAAAATAGGTCAACAGGGATTTGGGATAAAGTGGGATAAGCTTTAGTTAATTATCCCAATGAGCAGAATGCCTGCTTTTAAATCCTGAGTTGGATTTAATCACAGAAGCTGAGGATATCTTCCAACATCCAAATCCATTTGAAAATGGACCGGAGGGGCACTCTATCCAAAGAGATAGCTTGTTCAATAATCGGGTAGAAAATGCAACAATTGCAGAGACAGGAACTTTCAAGGGCTCATCCGTGTGCTGGCTCCCGGTGTCATTTTAGGTAGCAACCCAGGAGACAGAATTAAAGGAGCAAGTGCTGGCTCTGATCATTTTTCCACATCCTCCCTGTCAGGCTGGTCTCCTCAGCAGAACAAACCTCAAATTCAATACAGCAGAGACATAAGAAGAGACAAGGAAAGTCTACAATCAATTGCTGGGGAGACATTAATAATGGAAATGCCGAAAACAGGGGAGGAGAGATTTTTAAAGCCCCACTCTAAAGACACACTTTGTGTTTAGAGTTATCTTTACTCTTTGATAATCTACCATGAACGAGGGCATGGCATAGCCCACCCATTTAAAAAAAAAAAAGAATACAAGCCCTCCTCAGGTGGATTGCTGCTAAAAGGACTAACTTTTGCTGTAGGTCAATAGCAAATTGATTTATTTCAAGAACAATTTAAAAACCACTAGAGAAAACAGTCTGGATTAACCTCTACTGATAGCTTAAAAAAAGCTTTCTATTACTTTAATGAAGCAAAGAGATCCAGAAAAGAACTTCCCACCATTCCCCATCTCAGTGATACAATATCCCAGCCCCACCCCTCCCAAAGGCACTGTTCACAGGTCTGGTGCTGAAATCAGACCACCTGGTCCCATATTGATCTGCTGGCTTTATATTTTGAATATGGGTTTTTCCATTTGTCTGCCTCCTTTCTACACATCCCACATCACATGTGTGCAGAGGGCTAGAATCATATCCATTTAGATATTTTTGTTCAAAATCTTAAGAAGTACTACTATTGCCTTGAAGTGTCTTAGGCATATAGCAGATGTTCAATAAGTGGTGTTAATGAAATGAATTGGTCTAGCAAATATTTATTGAGCACCCTATATGCACTGGTATTATAATGTTTGCAAAAATTCAAGAGTCCTTACACTCAGGAAGCCTGCAAGCTAATAGAAGGGAGAGGCATAAGCAGAAGACATAAAAAGAAGTAGAAGAGGACAGAGAGTCAAATGAATGTTACATTAGTGGTCCAGATGATATGCTGTCAGAATACAGAAGGAAAAAAGGATTTGACTGGGATAGCCGGTGGACAGCTTCAGAGAAGGTGGCTTATGAATTGGATTTTAAAGCAAGATTAGAGCTTTGGTAGAATTCAGGAGGAATATGATTTCAGGCTGGATGAGTAGTAAATAGCACAGAAAAGTAAAAGTGATGGTAGAGTCAGATTGTAACCATAGACTGGTGTCTATTTCAACATAGGGTACCTGGACTGATATGGTGAGAATCAAATCCAAATTTTCCCTGTAAAATCTTTTTGCTGGCTTGCTTGTAGAATTAATGGAGTCTCATTACCACCCAAGAATTGGAGAAATAAGGTCACTTGCGATATCACATGGTAATCCCAGGGCAGAGCTCACTCACAAAGTGGTCGTAGAATCTCAGTGCCCAAATTCCATGCAGATGGGGACCTGTACTTCCCAGATCTTATTCCTATTAAATCCTCACCCCACCACCTTCCCTGCGGGCCATTTGAGAGGACTTACACAGTCGCAGACACAGAGCTTTCTGCCAGACTTTCAAAGCAAGAATTTCACTCTTCAGGTGAGAACGGATATGAGAAATTTCAGCCTAAAGAGTGATTTTCCCCTAAGGCTGTCATGAGCACCTGAGAACAGGGGTTTATAATGGAAGTGCCATCGCAACTGCAACTACACTGCCAAGACAGTGCGGCTCTGTCCTCAAGTACAAGCACTATAATAAGAAGCATTTAAATGATGCTTGGAAGGACAACCAGGATATGTAGTCATCTCTCTCTAGATCATCACCTCTCCCGATCTGTTCCATTTCCAGCTAAAAAGAGACACAAGTTTCATGAGAAAAAAAACTTAGTGCAAGAACAGGAAGTTTTGTAACTGGAGAAAAATCAATTATGAAGGACGTTGGTCTCTGACTCGAGGCAACTGTCATAAAGAAGCTACAATAACCTCAGGGCTCGTGGAGAGTTCACCAGGGTTCAATTCCCTCCTGGCCAGCCCTTGAGCCTCTGAGCACTGCGCAGGTATTGTCCCAGAGCCAGCTATCTTAACATTCTACTGACATTTAGAATCAATGGGACAGGACCTGGCTCTTCTACTAGGCAGCACAGCATAAAGTGTAGCTTTTTGCAGGGAAGCTGTAGCCAATGTTAACACAAAAGTAGATTCTTTCTTGACCAGTCATACAAACTAGTGATCTGATTCCATATGCTAAGATCACTGGAGCTTCATCAAATTAGTAGAAATGTTCCAAATTATAGGAGGGAAAAATTGAGATTCACATGGGACATTACATGTAAAAGAGTCAGCAGAAACTAAAAACCAGCCCTTCATCATCAGGAAGCTGTATGTGTGTGTAAATGGTAAATGTAAATGTGTGTGCATACTTGCACCTGTGTGTGTATGATAATAGAGAGAAATATATATGGGGGTTACTGGGGTTGAACCCAGGAATGTTCTACCTCTGAGCTATACCCCCAGCTCCTTTTTTTTTCTTTTTTTTTTTTCTGGAACAGGGTCTCACTAAGTTGCTGAAAGTCTCGCTAAATTGCTGAAGCTGGCCTTGAACCTGAAATCCTCCTATCTCAGCCTCCCAAGTACTGGGATTATATGTGTGTGTCACCATGCCCACCTCAAGAGACATATATATTTAATTCAAAGCTATAAGCAAGTCTTTCTGTTGGTATAGTACAAATCTTCTTTGAATGGCTCACCAATTTAAAGAACAACAAAACCACCTCCTCCACTTGAGTGGAGGAGTCAGGCAGCATTTATCAAGGTGTGCTTGATGCTCCATGGAAATAGACACATTTATTTGAGAAAGTCTGTGTGCTGAACACCCTCTTGAACCCTTTCAGTGTGCATTTATACAGTATCAGCTCTGAGAAATCCTGCAAAAAGAAAGCACAGACTTTCCCCCAAAAAATTCACCATAATCTTTCCCACCTTAATTTTGATTATTTTCCTAACATTACAGTTATCTATAGGCACACACATGGAAAATGCTGGTGTAAAACCAGTGTGTACATCGTATATAAGCATGTCACAGAGTTAGGAGCCCAGGAGAACCCATGGTGCCAGGAGAGGCTCCGTTACTTCCTTGGCTTTGCATTTCCACATGAAGGGTCTAGAAAAATGCATCCAACTTCCCCCACTGCTCCTCATTGGGTCTACTCTCTGTCATGCCCCTATGGGGCAGCGGGGGCAACAAAAAGAGGTGAAGGGACATTAGTCTGTCTGGGTCTTGAGTAAGGTTTTAGCATGTGCCTTTGGCATAATCTAAAGTTGTAGTTTTTATTTTTCTCTCCCAATGCATGAAGGTTTTGATTTTCATCTCTGACCTCTGTTTCTATACCTCAAATCACCCCAAATTTTGGAGAATAAAAAAGGAATAATAATAACCCCTAAATTTAACTAACAACAAAAATTCTCCCTTTTTGCCCCCTGAATCCAATAGCATTGATGCCATAATACTGAACTCATGTGATAGGAGTGCCATTCAGCATGGCTCTACTCTATAACCACAGAGCGATCTCAGGACCAACATGGAGACCACAACACAGGGAAAGATCCGTGGCAATATTGATCATGGAATATGTAGCTCACTGGAAGATTAATGCTTAAAGTTAATTCTGTGGCTTAAAGTCCTTTAAAATATTTCAAATACACCTGTGAAGTGTGCACAGTAAGCTTCCATAGATGTTCTTGCTCTGACACGAAAGACTGATCATATTCTTCCCTGGAAGAGGTCTGGGGGAGGACGAGAAAGCAACAAAGCCCCAGCAAGACAGTGGAACAGGGGAGGCAGTGATATAACAAGTAATGCTCCCCAGCCAAAGGATAAAGGCAAGGAAGGAGAGACCAGAGTCCTCAAATAAGATAGCTTGACTCAGGCAAGCCACAAGCCAGTGAACGTTTCTGAGCATGTGCCTGTGGGTGATCCAAAACACATACATGCCTTTGTCGCTCCCATTTTTTAAATGGATAAACCATTCTCTAGTTACAGAAGAATACAGATGGTCCTTGACTTACAAAGGGGTTATGTCCTGATGAATCTATCACAAGTTGAATATATCATAAATTGAAAATGTATTTAATACACTTAACCTACCAAACATCATCACTTACCTTAAATGTGCACAGAACACTTACATTAGCCTACAATTGTGCAAAATCATCTAATATAGAGTCTGTTTTATAACAGTTTTGGATATTTCATGTGGTTTTTAAAGGTCTGTATCAAAGATAAACTGCTAGAAGCATAGTGCACTGGAAGGTATCAGTTGTTTACTTTTGTGATTATGTGGCTGACTGGGAGGTGCAGCTCACTGCCATTGATCAACATCTCAAAAGAGAATCATACTACATATTGCTAGCCTGGGAAAAGGTTAAAATTTAAAATTTGAAGCATGGTTTCTACTGAATGGGCCTTGCTTTCAGAGCACTGTAAAGCCAAAAAATATTAAATTGGGGACTGCCTGTAGTATCCAAAGCCAGTATCTCTTTTAAAGAGGATGAATGAAGAACAAATATACATACAGAAAAAGAAGCTAAACCAGAGGTACAAGTGCCAAGTCCTTGTTGAACTTCTTGGTAAAACAAGTAAGAAGGTGGGCTGTAGGAACCAGGAGGTTAGGCTTCAAATTCCAGCTCCACTGCTTTGGATGTGCATTATTATCTTGGGCAGGAAATTTTTCTCTAAGCCTTGGTTTCCTCATCTGGAAAATTATTAATGGTGCTCATCTTGTACAATTGTTTTGTGGAACTAAGAAAAAATATAACCCATGCAAAATACAGCACATTTTTTTTATCAGTGTGCTCAATAAATGTTAGCTGTGATTACTAGTACTAATAGTTGTACCACTATCAGCAACTGCAACAGCATCACTATTTCTTAACTAGACACTTATGGTGCACGTTCTATGGGTGATGACTCAGTGGGATCATCTTCATATTCAAAACAATCACTAAGCCTATTATTCTCAATTTATATTTGAGGAGACCAAGGTTCAGGGAGTTTAAGCAACATATCCAAGTTCCCTGCTAATTGGTGAGGGAGGTTGACTTGGAACCCACATCTCTGTGACTGATACCACCCCAGCTTTTAAGTCTGCTCTCCCTACCTCCCCTCAGTGAAACCCATTTGCCCCATGAGATGCAACAACCAGGGAGGTGGTTCATGTCATAGACACGTTCTCAGTGGTCACTTCTATGAGTTTAGCAGGCTCACCTGTCTGCCACCCACACCTGAGAATGTAAGAATTTGCTTTGATATCACACTTCTACATTGTTTTTGTATTGTGTTTTCCCTAATCACCTCATTTCTCAGTCATTTAAAAATTTGATAAGGCCAGGTACGTTTTATCTTGCTTTGCTTTGTTTTTGGAGACACTCCTTTCTCCTACCAACTCTGAGCTAGATTTTATTTATTGCAAGGAATTTTCCTTGCCAACTTCCCTGGCTCCTATGTGGATGGCTGCCTTGCTTTGAAGGGTGGCTGTGACTTCTGCCTCAATGTGATCAACACCCATATCTCATTCCACTGGCCTTGCAACATGGTGGTTATCACATTATACACAATGAACCCATAGCTGATACTCAACAAATTATAATCTAAATACAGCTCTTCAGTCCACTGCCTATTTCTTAGAATGAAAAACTTGTTAGCCTGTTCATAAAGAAAATAGGGCCTATAGATCCAATTCCCTAATATCTCACCTTCTACTTATTAATAGCTTCCAAGATGGAGAAGCCACATTGTATTAACATAGCAGTTCTCAATTGAGTATAATTTTACCCCTAAGGGAACATATTACAATGTCTGAAGATGTTTTTAGTTGTCACACTGGGGGGTGCTACCAGTATCTTATGGGTTAAGGCCAGGGATTCTGCCCAAATCTTATAGTGCACAGGACCACTCTCCTTACCTGAAAAGAATTATCTGGCCCGAAATATCAATAGGTTGAGAAATTCTATATTAATATGATATTCTCGAAACCATGGATATTTGCAAAGCACTTTAAAATTTACAGAAGGCTTTTGACTATATTCTTTCATTTGATCTTACAACATTTCCCTGAAGTAAGAAAAGCAGAGTTCACAATATCCATTTAGCTGATGAAGAACAGGCTCAGATGGTGGCAACTTATCTGAGGCGGCACAGATGCAGGGCCGACACTGAGACCCCTGCGTCCAGGGCACTGCCTCCAGCGTACATCTGCACTGCTATACAGAAATGTTATGCCTGCTATATATTACATAAATACCTCTTTCCAGAAATGTTTATGTGGTTACAAACTCTTCCAATAGCTTATGAAAATAACAGGGACCGAGTGTTTATTTCCTTCTCAATAATATGATAGAACCTAATAATTTGAAGTTTGTGAGGCACATCTTACACAAATGAAAGTTCTACAATCTATGCTTTCAAATCAATGAATACAACCTTACCAGCAAGCACACACAATTTCCTAGCCACCATTCTTCCTTTCATAGCACTCATTATTGGCAGGTGGGAGAAATGAGGTTAGTCCATTATCAGATTTTTTTGTTGTTTGTTTAATTTACACCTGCAGAAGGACCTTTGGTTTTAAAGGAGGCCACAGTACGTGGCCTTTGTGGATATAGCCCACTCACTCCCTGGATTTTGGTTTCCTTTAACCAGCCTACATACCTATTACCTGCCTATTTGGGTGAGATCACAGAGAGAATTGTAATGCTTTCTTCATTTCCCCACAGCAGAGGAGGACTTTTCCTAGGAAAAGGGATTTCAGAAAAGTGCTTTAATTCTCACAGAGAACAGGGGTGTGGAAAGCTCACTCTTGAGTAGAAGTATGGTGACTGGGTGTGATTGGAGGATTATCATCTGTATAGTCCCCAGCCAGAGATAACTCTAGTTCCTTAAAATGGAAATTCCACAGTTTGATGTTCATCTGTGCCATCCTAGCCCTTGAGGTTTGCTATGTGTTCCGATCAGCATTCTTGCAGCTATACTCTAGAAGACTGACCATGAACTTAGGAGAAAGAAGATTTATTTTCTTATGGTTTCAGGTTAAATCCATGTGAGGCTGGGGACCACGGATCTCAGGGCTTGGCAGTTGGAGGCAGAGAAAGGGAGAGCACAGCCCATGTGGAGGCTGGAAGCAAAAAAAGCAAGCAGGGGAAGGAGGAACCACATATAATCTCCAAGGCTCACCCCCCAGGGATCCACCCCCTCCAGCCATATCCTACAGGGCAGGCCACACCCTAGATAAATCCATTGTAATGGTAACTGCTGGGATTACAACCCTCATGACTCCACTATGTCAACCCTGAATATTAATAAATGAGCTCTTTAGGGGACATTTCATACATATCTAACTATAACATTATGCAACATCATGCCTATAGTTGACAACACTGTATTACTTTTAAAATTTGTTAAGAAAGTAGATCTCATGTTCAGTATTCTTACCAGAATTTAATTTTTAAAGAATTTCCTGAAAACCATTACTATTCATGGAGAAGAGGATTACAGATTTATGCTTTGACAAAACTCTTTCAATAGACTCTATGAGGCTATGCACGGGCCTCGGTTCAAGTCCTGTTTCTCCCACTTGGAGTGAGAGACAAAATACAAGTACACATGACTTGAAACTTGCGTAGATTAAGGGGCATGTCACATGTGGTGACATGGGACACCCTACTCACTCACTATTATTGGCATGAACTAATACAGTAGATCACTGATGTCAGATGAGCCCACACCCGCACCTGCCCCCAGGCATACAAGACACAGCATACTGTTCTCCCTAGAAGAAGAGATGGGTTCAGAGTAAAACCTCAGTCAAGCCTGCAGAACTCTGCAGGTAAAGCTCTCCTTCTCAGGATAAATGGGAACAAGCCCCTGGAGAGGCCTGGTGGACAGACCCAGCCTGTCTCCTCCACAATTCTGCCTGAGCTAATTCTGGCTAAATAAATCTCTGGACTCTGATCCTCTGGCACTAGAATGTTTCTTAGGACACCAAGATGACTCTGAAGGGTACATGGACCAGCTCCAAAGCAGTCTGCTCCAAGATTGGGATAAATATGGCCTGTGCCCAGCAGCCTCCTGCCCATCTCCTCAGCAGGCCAGCCTGGCTTCAGGGCCTCTCTGCAGACCCCCACCCTGCAGGGCTCTCAAGAGAGGACAGCAGCACCCCTGCCCATTTCAGAGAAGCTCAGCTTGTAGTGTGTGTCATTTTAAGTCTTTGCCATCTGCTCTGGGACCTATTATGAATTCATAATGAACATATGTAACAATTACATTTTGCAAAAGGAAAAAATAGGTTGTTTATGTTTTAAATGTAAGTAAATGCCCTTCGTGCAAACAAGCACATCTTTGAGGTGGGTTTTCTTTCTTTTTTTTTTCATTTTTTCTTTTTGTTTTGCTTTTCTCCTAATACTTAGCAGACTCTTTGCCACCAGTAAGTTTTCATTCTAAGCTCTACCATTCAGCATAGAGTGATTGAAAGTGAGACGCTGGAGCTCCCTGCCCAAGAATAGGAAATAAAATCAAATGGAACTGGGTTTCTAACAAAGAATTGCAATGGAGTTGGGATTCAGTAAATAATTGTGCTGGAACCTCAGAGTCTGAAATCTAGGGTCCGAACCTCTGCCTGACCTCTTCTCAGCTGTGTGACCTCAGGCGGTCGCTCTAGCCTGTGTTCCTTCCTTCCACAGGAGAGAAATTACAATAGGAGCTCTGCCAAAGTGCTGTGAGGAGAGGAGCCAGACTAGAGAACCGCATGCTACCAGGCACACAGGCAAGCACCACAGAGCAAGTAGCTCTCAGCACTGGCTCTCGTTTTCCCAACTGTCAACTGGGAGGATTCTGGGCATTTTATAGATATGCAGTTGAAAACACATCTGGTTCTCATGTTCCAGAGGTCTAGAATCCTAAAATGATAATGTATGAGCTTTGGAACCTGGACAGATGCTTTCAGTGGGTTTGTGTGTATGTGTATGTCTACACATATGTGTGTTAGGATATAGATGATAGATAGATAGATAGATAGATAGATAGATAATAGATAGATGAGAGATAAATTTATAGATAGACAGATATAGAGATGTGTTTTCAAACAGAAAAAATGTGAGAGACATATTTAACATTTTAATAATGCTCATATTTGATAACAATTGGAAAGACAGGGAAGGAGAAAGTTTAGAAAAACAAAAAAATCATCCTGAATAGGAGCTATATGGAGACCTTAGGAACTGGTTCCTGAAGAGTCGGGTTCACTGTGCAGATGGGTGTCACTGAGGATCAACATGAGGAGGGGGGAATTGCAGACTGCTCTGGATTCATTTGCATTTATGTAAACTGGGTTAGAACACAAGGACACAATTTTAAAATGTAGGAAAAAGGATTCGCCACCTCACTCATGCACGTCCTCAAGGTGGCTTGCACAAGTTAACTCCTCCTCCTGGCAGGCTCAGGGTGTTATGAGCATGGGTGGGAAATGAACCACGTGATCCAAGCCAGCAACAGGAGTCAGGATGTGCTGGGCCAGGACAGCACCTGTGGAGGGCCTCGGAGCTCACTAATCCCATCTGAGCACTACTGAGGGGGGAGATGTTTACCCCCTGGAAGCAGGTAGAAAAAGACCCAGGACACATGCCCGTGCCACATGGGGTAGATTTAATGAGCTTAACACTTCAGTCAGTTGCTTTTGCCCCTAAAAGCAAAGAAAAAGCTTAGGGCCACCTGGTGAATGGTAATTGCTAGTTCTCCATCCGGGAGCAGATCGGGCACAGCAATAATAGATTTCTTTTTTGCTGAGAAGAGGTAGCAGCAGACAGCTAACAATGCTCAGCCAATCCAAGCTCTGCAGCTCCTGTCAGCACAGACTAATACCAGCAGCCAGGGCCCAGGGGCTTAGGCTAATCTGTCAGTGGTGTCTACACACCAGGGCACTGCGTAGGGAGCATGGAGGTATACTCAGTCCAGTGTGGTAGCAAGAGCACCTGACAGATGGGGAGTCGGGGGTGGCAGTGATCCAAGAAGAGGCACTGTTAGCAGTGACATGTGATAGGGCCTTAATGCCTCCAAATCCTGCACTTCATCTTTCCCTCCAAAGACCTGACCAATGGGCACACATAGAATTTGCTGAGAACTGAATACCCCCCTCTTTTATTAATCCAGGCAGTTACTCTCTAGCCCCACAATGAAGGTCTTTGGGTAAAACACCATTGTGCAATACAGTCTCATTGCCATTGTTGTTGTCGTCGAGGGTAGAATGAAGCATCCCACTTCCTACCTTTCATCAGTATCTCATCCACGTGTGCCTGCCTTGAAGAGACAAGAAATAAAGGTGCCCGAAAGAAGCCCACAGTCAGGGAAAAGGATGCTGCTGGGCTGATGCCTACTTTCTAGGTCCTCAACTCCATCCATTAGCAAATAGGGCCTGGGTGACCTCCGTCCCTGACCATTGGGCTTGGCTGCTTCTCCTCCTGATGGAGATCAGGGAGTGTACAGGAGGATGGGAATGCAGGAAGTGATTTCTCCAACATGTTTCCGGTGTGGGGGCAGGCAGCAAATGTTCTCTCCTTTCTAGAAAAGGAAAGCGGGGAAGATGACCCTGACCAGTCAGCCTTTAGGAAGACAGGGTTCACCTGGAGCCTCTGTCTCCTCCTGAGGTTTCTGCTGAGTGCTGGGTTGTCTCAGCTGCTGGCTGAGCTGCTTCACAGCTCAGCACCTCTGACCTCCTCTGTCAGCTGGGCTTCCTTCTAAAGAGCTTTCTCTGTGCAGCCATGAAGGGGTGCACCTGGGGAGGCACACCACAGCACACCAGGGCTCAGAAGGCTCCAAAATTCAAAACTAACTCAGGTTTGCTTGGGAACCAATTGGAAAGTTAAATTTTAGGAAGAATTTCCTGATATGCTCATCAGTATATGCTTGAAAAACGATTCCATCTTTTATTTTTTTGGTCTGGAACTTGAGTAATAGTGCTGCAGTTACATCTTAAAGATCCTCTAGCTCAATCCTCGTCTCCCATTTTATAGATTAGAGAAATGAGTGCTCAGAGGTGGAACTTCATTGATCAGTTAAAATTAGCAAAGGCAAACCAGGATGCTGGCTTACTGGCTTTCTAACCCCCGTGGAGTGGTCTTAATGCTTTGATGAGTTCCCCCCCCCCTCTCTCTCTCTCTCTCTCTCTCTCTTTCTCTCATTATATTGCCTTTGGTCTATAATTTCCATTTTTGTTTTGGGGGTATTAGGGATTGAACCCAGGGGCATTCTACCTCTGAGCTATACTCCCAGCCCTATTTTATTTTTTGTTTTGAAACAGGCTCTAAGTTACCACTTGCTGCTAGCCTTGAACTTGCGATCCTCCTGTTTCAGCCTCCCAAGTACTGGGATTACAGGATATACACCACTGCGCCTGGCTATAATTTCCATTTTTGAAGGATTAAGTCTTGTTTACTCTGCAGTGTTGGCCAGCAGGCAGCCCTGGAGTCCTGCAGTTTCATTTGTAGCATTACTCTTTTTTCACAAAGGAGATGAAGGGAGTGGTCTGATTAATTTGGGATGAGTTGGAAGGGATAGCATAAAGTCTTACTATTTTCCCTCAATAACATTTTAAAACTATAGCTGAGATGCACTGGAACCATCCCTGGACTGGATGTTTTCAAACTAGTCTTGGATTCATTCCTGTGCCTCCTACTTCCTCTCCTTGCCTGGGCCGCCTCCTCTTTGGCTGTGCATGACTCTCTACTTGAACCCAGGTACCTAACACTTGAGGGTCCTCAGATTACTCCTATTATTTTGGAGATTTTTTAAATTTATGCTTTTATTTCTGGTGATACAAAAAATCAACAGAAGCATATTCTGGGTCATTGGGATGGTCACCTTATAGCAAAACACTGCCATTTAATTACAGGGCTTGTGTCGTGTTTGTGTTTACAACAGTGACGGTGACAAGTTGTACTCCTTTAATGCTGAAAGCTAATGAGAAAAGAACAGAGGCTGACTAAATACATAAATTATGCTTTCTTCCAAAGTGAAGGTCAAATGACCTCAGTGTTCACCATAGGAATGAAGATTTCCCAGTCGTCTGAACAAGAGACAGGGTGGAGGAAATAAGTCAAAACACTGCACCTGGCAATAGAAGTGTGCCCACCACAGAGGACACCGCACCGCAGCCATTAGCTACCCACACACGACTGCAATTCTGTGTGGCAAATTACCTAGGGCACCATACGGAAGCATGTTGTTCATTTATATTTCATTGGTTTTTACTTTCACATGTACTTAGCAATGCATTCGTTTTGTTTTTACAGTTGTGCTAGAACGAAAGGATGACATTCCTTAATATCTGTACATATAAAGCTCCATTAAAATAAAAATATCTCATCCTTAGTGGAGGTCCATGAGCACATTAGTCAGGGTCCCCACAAGAAAAAGAGGGCATATGTAGAGGAACGTGCCTGAGAAGAATTGAATGGCAGGGCTATTGACAGAGGTGCGAGCAGGGTTCAGTGAACCAACCGAGGTGGGTGAGGAGTCCAGGAGGTAATGATGGTGAGAAGCTGTTTAGCAACCTGGGCTTGAAGGACAAAGAGAAGCCCCCTGCAGAGCAGAGACCACCAGAGGCTGTGCCTGACAGTGGTGCAGCCTGGAGAAACAGAAATACCTCCTGAACAGTACTAAAGCAGGGACACGGTGCTGTGATACCACACGGGCTATAACCACACTTAAAATACCACAGTGCTGCTTCTCTCTAGCACTGGATTCTAGGTTTCCAAAGGCAAGGTACATATCTTAGTCATTCTTTTATTCATAAAAACTAAGAAAGACTGTCATATAATTGAGCTCTATAGGAGGAAGGAGGGAAGGAGGGAGGGAGGGAAGGAAGGAAGGAAGGAAGGAAGGAAGGAAGGAAGGAAGGAAAGAAGGAAGGAAGGAAGGAAGGAGAGGGAGAAAAGGAATGAAGGAGAGGGAGAAAAGGAAGAAAAGAAGAAAGAGGGAGAGAGAAAGTAAATGAGGTCATATTTGTATCAAAGTTTTGTCATTACATGAACTTTCACAATTTCTAGCTTCTCTGGGTCTCCACATCCTTACAATACAATGAAGAGATTAATACCCAGGTTCTCTTGGGCTTTCAGAATACCAAATGAGGAAAGATATTATGAACTTCCAGCACCATGGCTGACATATTGAAGACAAAGGAAAAAAGCTAATTTACCTACTTACCAGGTCTCCACACACTCACCGTGTTTTGGGAACTGAAAACAAGTGAAATTCAAATCCAGTCAGATCCTAGACCTACTCCTGAGCTTAGTAAAATGATCCGAGGCCTCCAAGGATAGATCAGTCAGTGGGTGCCTGTGTTTCCCCTGGAAAGGAAAACTGCTGTTTCCTTCTTGGCTGAGTAGGAAGAGAGAAAGATGTTAAAGATGTGTGGATAGAACATGTGTTCTTCCAGATGAAGAGCAAAGACTCAGCAATGAGTTTTTTCTTCCGATGACTGACTGAGTGAATAAATGAATGGATTTTCTTCAGTGAATGAATATGCTACTTGCGAGTCTGGGACCCCTGCTAAACAGTTAATTTTATCCATAGAGGGAATTTTTAGACTAGTTCAGGACCCAAAGGAATCTCTAGTTGTATGGGAAGCAATAGACAATACCTGCTGCCTGAAATCAAGTCAAATCAACTTGACCATTAAACTCTTGCCTATAAGGTCATTCACCACTCCAAAAGTTCCCTAACAACAACCTCAAAAATGGACTAAAATAAACTTAAAATAAGAAGTACTAGAAGAGATCCTAAACTCTTTAATGAGTTTTAGCTTTCCATCTAAATTCCCGGATGCCCAATACACCTTTATTCGCTGATGCATGTGGGCCAAAAAATTCTAAACAAATGTCAAAAGTCATTCGATTGATAAACAAGGATTTACTCCCAGGCTCATTCTGTTGGAAACACTGGACCAACTTTATGATTCTCTGTTATAATGAAACAACTCTAGAAGTACCAATGTTATTTTTTAGTAGACTCAACATATTACATCTCAAACCGTTTGCAATGGCAAAGGAGGAAGCTTACTAGTTTGTAAAACTTGAATTTCAGACATGTGTACTTTACAGGGGAACCTACAGTTTAAATGTGGGTCCCATTAGATAGATGTCTTACTGCAACTCTGTTTTTTGTAATGTTGTAAATGACAAGAGATGGGGAATAAATTATCCAGGTAAAGAGGAAAGGGCTGAGGACCCAGAAATGAAGGAAATTTCTCTGACCAGAAAGTCATGTGATTTTTTAAATCTTCCCCAAAAGCAGACTTGCTGCTTTTTAAAGCCTCCCCAATTTTTCTATATCTTCTTTAAAATGCTATACATAAAACCCTAATAACCCAAAGTGAAGTTCTTGTGGAAACATTAAACTTTTACAGTAACTTGGTAATCTAAATACCACACCACTGTAATATCTTATTGCTGATTCATCTACAGCTTGTAATTTGGTGTGGCCTTCTGCTCTTTCCTTCCATTCTTCCCTGTGTTACTATACTTATATTTTGTTTATGTTTATGTTCATATTTTGGTTTTGCAACTATGAAAATACTACTTTGTACCCTTTATCTTTTAGTTTTACCACAGTTTTAATTGGTCAAGTTCATTTTGAATTTTGAATTTTTCTTTGCAACCAGGTACATGTTAGAATTATTTTCACATTCTGTACTAGACTATTGCAATTGCTAAACTACTATCTAGAACCTTTCCCAGAAATGCCATTTGAGATGTGTCTCTGGTCTGCTTAAAAGTTGACAAGAATTACCTTTTTAGAATGGTCTTGAAAAGGATGATTCATCCAACCATCAAGATCATTCCTTCTAAATCTGTAGTTAAATATATATTCGCAATAAAAAGCTTTATTGAGATTAGCATCTTTTCTACTTCATCTACGAGTTATAACAGGATAGCGTATTTGTCTAGAAGCCTCACTTCTCCAAATGTGGTCTATGGCAAGCAGCATCAGCATTGTCTAGAAGCTTCTTAGGAATGCAGCATCTCAAGCCCCACCTCAGACCTACTGAATAAAGATCTGCATTTAATGAGACCCACGTGATTCATAAGCACATTCAGGTTTGAGAAACCACTGCTCTGAAAAGTTTTTTTATAAAGTATCCTATCCTTCCCTGACAGATTATAAATTGACAGGTTAATGATTTGCCTTAATGATTGTACAGGTATTGACGAAAACAAAATTTTCATGGTAATAACTTCTTTTTTTTGCGGTACCCGGAATTGAACCCAGGGGCATTCTACCTCTGGGCTACACCCCCAGCCCTATTTTTTATTTTTCATTTGGAAACAGGGTCTCACTAAGTTGTGGAGGGCCTCACTAAGTAGCTGAGGCTGGCCGCCAACCTGGATCCTCCGGTCTCAGCCTCCCAAGTACTGGGATGACAAGCATGCACCACCACGCCCAGCATAATTTTTAAGGATGGTACTACATTTGCCCTAAATCTTCAAGTAATTTCCTGGTCCTATAAGACTGTCCTATAGAAATGTTTAGAAGTTCTGCATTATCAACTCATTATATTTCAAACTTTACTCCCCCACACTCAAAAGAAGACTGCATAGTTTAACAGGTTGTTAAAAGAAAAAAAAATAAGATTACTGACTCAGCATAGGTACCAAGGGCAAATTTTCATAACTGATTGATAAGAGCAATGTTTACAGAAAATACACACATGAACACACATATTCACATTTATACACATGGTCATTTGATTGAAAGACCGTGGCTCTCTAATCAGCTGTTCTACAATCTCATGGACAATCATTCCACTTCTCTGGGCCATGGGAACTTCACTGTACAATGCCAAAGCTGTGGTTTTGGAGCGTGACCCAGGTTGTAATGCTGACTCTGCTACTAATTATGTGATCGTTGGCAAGTGGCTTAATCTCCTTGAGCTTCTGATTTGCCATCTGTAAAACAGAAATAATAACAGTACCTACCTTATTTGTACTTGTGATAATAAAATAGTGCATGGAAAAGCACCCCTCTAGGGTGTATGCTATGTATTGCACAAAAATAGTTATTATTGCTGTTAAAAGTTGATCAAATATCAGGTTGGGGATGTAACTCAGTGGCAGAGCACTTGCCTAGAGTATGCAATGTCCTGGGTTCGATCCTCAGAAACACACACACACATGTGTGCGCACGCGCAGCTCAGTAAAAATTAATAAAATACCATCAAGGTCTCTGAGGACTGAGAAACCCCAACTCATTCAATATTTGATCCCCAGTGTCAGGCATATAGCAGGGGCTCATTAATTAGAAGTAGAATTAGTTATTAATGGATGGATGGATAGATAGATGATGATGATGATGATAGATGATAGGTAGATAGATGGATGATAGATTGATAGATGATAGATAGATAGATGATAGATAGATAGATAGATAGATAGATAGATGATAGCTGATAGATAAGCCTGGGATTCCTAACCTATAAAATAAAAGAATTGAACTACATGATTATCTCCTAATCCTGACATTTTGATCTATATTTTACCTGTCTCTGGGTTTGGAGCTGGTACTGATTTCCAGAGATGTCCAAACTTTAAAAAATAAGAATATGGATATATCTAGAAAAATTATGCCATGGACCTACGATAAAGTTGCTAAACATTCTAAGGGCAGCCAAGGGACAGAACTGCGATAGAAGCAGGGGACACGTTCATCCAGTTATTCTGGTTGTGACTGTCATCCATTGTTGCTTTCAGCAAACCAGGGATCCAGAAAATAGGTAAGTGCTAATGACCCCAAGGAAAAAGCAGCCTATCTATTTTCATACGCACACCTAGAAGAAATTACACCTTCCTGACAACTTGATTTAGATGAAATGTCATGGGAAAAAGAATGTGCTCAATTTTTCAACAGGGAGGGAAAAAAAATCCAGTAAGGAACTCTGTCAGGTCTTCAGGATGAGACTTGCTTGATATTACGCTGATGATGCCCGGTGTGTAATAACAGCCCTTTGACTTTTATTTGTATAAAAGTAGTTTTCTTCACAGGATCAATCATTCATAGCCATTATCCATGCCTGATCCAGTACAGAGAAAGAGCTTGGAAAATATTTGTGAATGTAATTATCTCATTTAATTCTAATACTAAAAGTCTGGGTAGTAGATCAAACAGGTTTAAATGTTTTCTTCTTGACAAGCCTCTGAGAGATTTAAAAGGTCTTCAGCACACATGGAAAATATTAGTAAAGTCAAGTTTTGAACCTAATGACTTTGACCCAAAGTTGATGTACTCACCATTGTGCAACACTGCCTTGTGGCACAAAAGAAGCTGTATTGAGACCTGGATTCAGGTGTGCTATTATTATTTATTAAGTACCAGCTAGGCACTAAATACATGATGATAAAAAGTCAAACATAATTGCTACCACGGGTAAGGTTGTTAAAAAGCTATAAGCTGGAAAAGGACAAAACCCTCTTCCACTAGGACTATTTTTGGACAATCAGGTAATCCATTTAAGTAGTGTGAAAAGACCTACAACCCCTCCAGGGATCCAGTGACAGACTTCCCAGTGCAGTGGGCTCAGGTTCCAATCAGGAAGACTTCCTCATGCATGTGTCCACTACCACTGGGGGCAAAAGATCTTGGGGAAGCCGGGAGGTTCACTTTTCTGAACATCAGTTTCATCATCTCCAAATATTGGCATATAAGGTACATTTGAGGAATTGTGAGAATTAAACGAACTTTAATACAAGGAAGTCTGTAAGGCAGGGCCTGACACATAACAGGAACTTAAAAAACTTGATTTCCCTTCCCTTTATCACTTCCTGTTTTAAAAGTCAAAGGCTGAGCCGGGCGTGGTGGCGCACGCTTGTAATCCCAGTACTTTGGGAGGCGGAGACCGGAGGATCCGGGTTCGCGGCCAGCCTCAGCTCTCTCGCTCTCTCTCTCCCTGTCTGTCTGTCTGTCTCTCTCTCACCTTAGTGAGGCCCTCCGCAACTTCGTGAGACCCGGTTTCAAAATAAAGTATAAAAAATAGGGCTGGG